>JAKSZP010013602.1:0-72972 GCA_022478985.1 Massospora cicadina | reverse complement strand
AATTATCATTAAAACACATAAAATTTCACTTCTTATATATAAAACTTTTTATTTTACTATGAAAATTAAAAATTATAGTGGAAAATTGTATTTTCACCCAACTTTAGTAACTATGCAAGATTTAATCAATATGTTATGTCAGGAAGTGTAATGAAGGATGTGAGATTCCAACACAAACAAGGTTGTGAGTTAGACAAAAGCAAGTAAAAAATTGAATGGGGCTGTGTCGGGGTGCATGGCAGTTGTTTTATGTAAAATATCTGTCAGCAAGTTAATTAAAGCATATTAGATTGAAATAAAAAGAGAAATTGACTGCATACCAAATTTTATTTTAACATAACACTAAATGGTATATGATATTTATTTCAACTAATATTTGTCAATAATTTTATTTAATATAGACCTGTGATATGAGAAGTAAGTGATATAAGTCAAATAGCAACATCAAGTGTCTGGTGAATATACAATTGATAGAGATATTGCTCAATGTTGTCAGTTCTGTAAACATAGTTGAGGCCAAATTTATTCTTCATAAAGTCAACAGGGTAGATGTGTTATGGATTGCTATTGAAGTCACCACAGAGAATGATCAGAGTCTCTGAGTCTGGTCAAGAGCCTGGTAATATTTATTAAGTTTGCTGAATATTACAGGAGTGATTGATAAAGATATAGCTTAATATATTCAGCTGACATTTTGTGATGTATATATAGGTACAGGTACTGCATAATTAAAGTTCCACTACATTTTACCAGAAAATTTAGTCTGAATAAAAGGAATATTGTAAGCTTTTGCCTTCTTTAAATCTTTGCCAAACCAAATTCAATCGCATATACTGCATGATAGACCAAACAAAGGTTTTGAACACCATTTTGAAGCGTTTGTATTCTACATGCAATAGTCCTACATTGCATCAATTTGATTGATGCTGATATATATCAACTAAAGACATCTTTGACAGATATATGGGTTTTAACTTCACTCATTATTTCTATTTGTTCATGGAAAGCAGTGGTAGAGGTGCTCAAGCTGTCAACTCAACCACTAAGTGTGCCATGCCAGCTTTGCAATCCTCCAAAAACAGTCTTACTTTCTCAGCGCCAGATATTGTGGTACCTGTGCGTGGCCCATGGCCTTCTCTTTCCAACAATATGCATAATGCATATTTTGGCTAGCTTTTTCATGGGCTGAGGCAGACTTAATAAATTTATATAATTTTTACATGCTTACTTTAAGTTTTTATATATAAATTGTCCAAAATACATTTATTATTATCATAAATCAATTCATCTCTACAAACTCTAAACACAAACACATGAATCACCATGCTACCACACTTGATTCATGGCCTACACTGAATAGAAAGAAGCCAGAGCACTGGTTTTTAATGATCAGTGCTGTTTTCTCTCCCTACAAACTTGCTTCCCCATGATGAAAACTCAAGATATATCAGCAAGATTACCATATAAGTTAAAAAATGAAGCCACACTTATATCTCTGAGACTAATAATTAGGGAGATATTAAGGCAAGATAATATGGACTTTTTTGTTATTGTACAGATTTCTGTTATGGTACCCATATGTTTGGTGTGATTTTAGAAATGTTTCACATCAAAAAAACCCTATCTAACTTTTCTTTCTCGTTGCAAACACTTTTGCAACCCATTCAATTTAAGACTAAATCTAGTTTGATAATCTCATAGAGGGGATTAGTCTGCGCCCATGTCTGGGAGCAGTTGGGCAAGCAAGGCAAGAGGAGCAGGCGGAAGGCCCGCGGCCTCTAACGTTCGAAAATGCCCCGGAGAATCCGGCAGAATAGAAAAAAATCTAAAAAAACTGGCGGTCACAATTTCCCCGGAGATACTCGCATGGCAAGCACGATGCAACCAGTACATCAATACGCCACATTCCCAGCCACTTTTGTTGGTGGAATTCGGAGTCCGTGTGTATCTGGACATCCAAAAAATGGCCCTATGGGAAAAATTTTGTGAAGATGTACACAAAATTTTCCCGACCGCGGTGTACGTTGCACCTCACTCCATGTCGCACGGTTGGCTGGACCTAGGTTTTGAAAGTAAAATAGCAGCAGATGAGGCTGCAGCGGTGCGCGTAGTGGTCAACCTCCCCAAAGGGCAATGGGTCATCAAAACTAAATGCACCAGATGGATAAAATCAAACCAAATTTTCCTCATGTTTGACTTTTTGCCTACTACGGTAAAACGTGATATTTTGGAGCAACACCTGAAAGATGGTCTCACCATATACGGTGAAATACAATCTTTTGAAATGCAACGTTTCACGCTGATGCCACACCTGTGCACTGGCAAAGCCATTGCAGTTCTGACCCCAACTGAGGAGATCGTGAAGGACCTAACCCAGATCCCGCACTCCACCTTTATTGATATTGCAGGGCACACCACCCACCCATTCCGGGTAACTGTGGACAGCGTGCCCCCCATTTGCACCCACTGTGATGCGTTTGGCCATAAGGCACATGCACGCCCCATTAAAGAGGGCATTACATTCTAAGAGCACCCCTCGGCAGCCATGGCCAGCGGAGAGGTGCACTACAAACCAACCGCAAGCACCAAAGAGGCTTTCCCGTGGGGAGCACAAGGCTGCTACCTATTGGTAAAGCCCATCTCTCTGCAGGAGCAGAAGAAGGCCAAGCAGGCCCATAGGGCCGCGGCCAAGGAAGCGGCCAAGGTCACCACCACTATCCCACACTCACAACGCCAGGAGGACATGGAGACCTTCGTGGCGGAAGCAACTTGGGAATCCATCACCCAATCAGATTGGGAGGCCCAAGCTGAACAGGCCACTCAATCCGAGGATCTGATGGGAGATTTGATCTCACCCAATCACTGCACCCAAGCCCCAGTTGAAACTGACTTGGGACCTATCCCAACTAAAAAAATTTTTTTGCCCCACTCGAAGGTGCACCGAACTTATCCGCACCGCAAAAAATTTGTCCGACGTCAGGAAAACAAAAAGCGAAGGCCAAAGCCAATGCAACTCTTTCCACAAAAATTAACAAAAACCCCAATAGTGTTGCTGCTAATACCCGTGCTGCTGTGAAAGCCCGTGGGGACCTGGAAGAGGCTGGTGGGCCTGGGGGCCCACCCCCTCACACCTAAGGTACAATAGGGGAAACCTTCACTCTAGGGATGCTGAATATCGCCGGACTCAAGGCCTCCCCGTCCCGGGCTAGGAAACTGAGTTTTTTACAAAATAATTTACCCGTGGATATCCTGGCTATCCAGGAAACCCACTGTCCACGAGGTTCCGAGGATGCTTGGAAAACAATGCTCCTACCATCCCTATCCTTTTGGTCAAAGCACTGTGGGGTGCTAATTTGGAAAAACAATTTTTTCAAATTTATATCTTCAGAAACATTCCTAAATGACCGAGTGCTCGTTGTCACCTTCTCATGGGCTGATGTTGCACACACAATCATCAACATTTACGCCCCAAACGGTGCACAAGAGCGTCGGGAATTTTTCTCGTCGGTCAAATCCCTCCCGCTACCCCCCGATTCTTTCCTAATCGGTGACATGAACTGTTGGCTAACCTCACCAACGGACCGGTGGCCACCCTCACCCCACGCCCCACAGGGTCACATAGAACTACGCATTCTAAAAGCCACCCTTGGGTTAATGGATGCACTGCCGTGACATGCCCCACTGCTCGAAAACATGATGCATCCCCACATCCACAATGGCCAATTAAGGTCCATGACCCGCATTGACCTTATTCTAGCACCGGCAAAATTCCAACCCCACATCTCCCACTTCAAAACAATGAAAATGGAATTCTCTGACCACCGACTGGTCTCGATAACATACCACTTACCTGTCACAGTTGCAAAGGCTCCACATTGGTGCAAAATCTGCCCCCCAGAGCTTGCGTCACCAGGATTTTCCACGTGAGAGGAAGAGGCAACTTTGGCAAAATTGTTTGTTGCACTGTTTTGCGCGGACCCCATTTCCATATGGGCAACTTTTAAAAAAGACACCATTCGCCACTATTGCCATCTCTCATCCAGACACTCACGAGCCACATCAGCAGTTATATCGCGCACGCTGGCAGAATTGGCCCACTTGGAGTCCAACATTCCAGCCTCAGGATATAGCCCTGCATGGGGCCAGAAGTGGGTGGAGGCAGCAGCCTACCTCAACGCACTTGAAAGGCAACACAAACATCGGGTTTGTGTCCAATACAGGGCCACACGCATCACTAAAGGTGACAAGTGCACCGCATACTTCTTCAAAAAAATTTTTGCATCACGCCAGAGTGTGGCCTGCACACAGGTGCGAAGATCGGATAATTCTATCATGGATACACTGGCCGAAGTGGCAATTGAAACGCAAAGATATTACTCTGAGGTATACCGAGCTGAACCAATTCAGCCGGCTGAAATGGCGGAATTTCTTGACAGAGCTCATATCCGCACCATTTTCTGATACCCGGAAATAATGAATTTAATTACTCCAAATGAATTATGGACTACCATTCGTGGTGCGCCAAACCAAAAATGCCCAGGCCCAGATGGCATTCCATATGAGTTCTACAAAAAATATTTTAAATACATATCCCCATTGCTGCTAGCCTCACTCAACCAAAGCCTGTTGGAAACGCGCCTCCTACCAGGAGGACATGAGGCTTTTACAGTCACACTCTTCAAGAAAGGGGATAGGCTAGACTTAGCCAACTGGCGCCCCATTTCTCTAACAAAAACAGACACCAAAATTTTAATAAAAATCATGGCTAACTGTTTAGGGACTGTAGCATCTGCCACCATCTCTCCAGAACAATTCGGTTTCATCCCCAGAAGGTCAATTTGGGATAACGTGCACTCTGTGGCTAATGTGTGTCAATCCACAGCCTCTGGGGCACTTGTATTCTTGGACCAACAAAAGGCCTATGATAGAGTAAACTGGGAATACCTTAGGGCCTGCCTCCAACAATTCCCCCTACCTCCCCGCTTCATTAACTGGGTGATGCTGCTCACGGAATCTGCAACAATGGCTGTGCGCAGCCCAGGTTTCCTAACGGAAGTAGTCCATCCTCAAAGGGGCCTGCGACAAGGGGACCCCCTGAGCCCACTCTTATACAACTTCAGCCTTGACCCACTACTGCGAAATGTGAATGCCCAACTCACTGGGGTCCATGTGCCAGGCCAAACCCCAGTCAAGATGATGGCATTTGCAGATGATTGCGTGGTGGGGGTGTCTAATAATAAAGATGCACGTGCGCTTGAAGCCCTCATCCAGGAATATTCCCGGGTAAGCAACGCGGCACTGAACGCCTCCAAAACCAAAATCATCCTCCTTGGTCAGTTTCAGAACTGCTGGGCCCTAGCAAGTAGTTCCCACCCAGCCCAGCTGCTCACCCAAGTCCACGCCTTACTAACTCAAAACACACCGCTCCACTGGTGCTCCCCTTTGTGCCACGACCTACCATAGGACCGGTACGCCATCTGGGCGTGTGGTTGGAGGCAGGAGGATACGCGTCAGCAGTAATGTAGGGCCATATACTGGACAACGTGACGAAGCGAATCGCCTCTCTCAGAGCCCACCCTACTACCCTCACTTGCAGGGTTGTTCTTGCCAACTCTATGCTCCTATCCAAAGTCTGGTTTGGAGCCCACGCCATCCCCTTCTCCCCAAGCTTCTTCAAATCCCTGTATGCTTTGCTACAAGGTTGGCTTTGGTCAGGCCGCCCTCCACCAGTACGGCTAGAGGTCATGTTTGGCCCTCATCATCATGGTGGCATGGGCCTACTTGACTTCAAAGCCCATGCCGCCAAGATCCTAGGCACCTGGATTGCGGCCGTCACTGCTCCTACACTCCCATCCCAACACTGGTCCCGAACGGCCCGCTCCAACTTCTCCTGAGCCTTGGGCCTCAACAATCCATCAAACCCCCACTCCCTGATGAAATACCTCGCATCACACACATCAGCCACAGGTCCTCACGGGACCAAAACCCACTACAAACGAATCCTACTCTCCATGAGAAGCGCAGAATGGAGAATTCGTATTAGTGGACATACAACCCGAAGAGGCCGCCCCTCTCCTCATTTCACACAAGAGGTACAGGGGCTACCCATCCATGATGGCGTGATCCCCATTCGACCCCAAGTCCTATCCAGGGTGGACTACCTGGACATGATGGACATCCCTTATTCCACTGAGACCCAAAAGACTATCTGGAAATACGCACACCATCCTCTGTTGCAGCCTCAAGTCCGTTCCCATGTGTGGCGCTGCCTGAGGCGGGTGTATCGTACAGCTGAGCGCTCTAATGCTTTACACTCATCCTGTGTCGTGTGTGGCCAGTATGGAACGCTGTTTCACCGCCTGGAGAAGTGCCCCACCTCTAAAGTAATATGGCGCGAAGTCCAACGTCTGCTAGGCCAGGATCAAACACATCCCTTCAGTCTTTCAAGAGATATGTTTGCTTCATCAATGGCCTCCCCCCTCCCACCCTCCCTTTGTGCTCTGGTGGTTGCAATCGCCATGTGGACTATCCACACGATTGTCTCGGATGCCATCGCCGGATCCATCCCCACCCTCCCCAAAGCTGTCCACAGATTCCGGTCTCATTTGGTGGATCACTTTCAAGCGTGGATTTTTGGATATCTCCCACCACGTCGCCGGCAGCTGGTCTCCTCCTGGTTCCCAGTCTGGTTCATCAAATCAGACCCCTTCCTCCACACGTGCTCAATAGTGGCTACGCCCCCTACACACGTTCCCTCCCCTTCCCATAAGTGGCGTTCCCACTGGCAACAAGAGATAGCATCGCTTCTCTGGGGTGCCTCACCTGGTACTGAGTTTTTCTCGTCTGAATCATATTTGGAAGTGTCCATCCCATGGTCGGCCTTCCCCGCAATAAATTTAAAATCAAAAAAACCCTATCTACAAAAATGTCCATGCAAGAATTTTAAAACAAAAAACCAACCAAAAACACTAATCATATAGGAAAGTGGGTAACTGATAACAGACCATGGTGGAGGGGAGGGGGGCCAGGAGGTGGGTTGGTACCTAAACCAATGCCGCATCTGGCTCTTACTAAGGCATGCAGCAAAATTGTGGGGGCATCCGCAGTGTAAGGTTCATAAAGCTCAAAAGGAGGGTAAATTGAGGCAAGCTGGGCCATGCTGAGGGCCTTATAATAATTAGCAAGGTGATGCTCAGCATCCATGTAGGTATAGGCATATAGGACATCTTTGAGGTATTTTAAAGGGCAATACCTCTTTTGTTAAACACTAAGTGTGAACAAACTTTCACAACAGCAGTATCTGCGGCACAGTACAACTTTGTGATTTCATATTGTGTGAAGTGGGGAAATTCATGAGGTAATGCGGGCCTGGACAAACCATCTACTAGCTTGGAGACTGAATTATGGTAGGCTTCATTGAGGGGAATAAATTTAGGGGAGAATCTGCCATCACAGCGAGCTGATCGTCACTAAGGAATGGTTTGGCATTTATCTTAGTAACATACACTTGGGGTTAGCAGTGCATCAAAGTCATAGTTCAAAATAGATCAAAAATAATGACTTTGGGTGAGGATAGGATGATTAACCCCAATTCATTAAACTCAATCAATAATTCTCATAGATTTTGTTTATTGTTAGTGGGGGCAGTGGTGGAAATTTGGGTGTTGAGCAAAAGGGATGGCGTTTAAGTGGAAATGGTAGTACAAGCCTTATTCTGATTGGCTGAACTTAATGCAGGTGGTTGAATGATGTGGGAGTTATGGTTGAGGGTGGAAGCTTTGCTCTGGCCCATAATTTAAGTGGGATGTTGTGGAAGGGGTATCAAAGCGCCCCATGCAGAAGCAGCTGGCACAGCCTTAAAGGTGGAGTTATACTGGTATCAAAAGTGTAGGGCATGCTTTTTTGGTATTCTCTAAGGCAAAACAACTAGGGCAAACGTGCTGACCATTTTCAACCCTATCCCAAAAGCAATGAGCTGGCACTAAATAAAGGTGAGAACGTGAGGGATCTTCTATACATTCTGATGGTGTTAGGTTTGAGGGTAGCAGTGGCATGAGGGTCATCAAGGCTCTCTTCACAAGAAGGTATGGTAAAGTAAAGATGAAGTTAGTGCCATAGAATGAAAGCCCTGCATCAACGCATCATACAAAACCTGGCCAGGAGATGCAAAAATGGATTTTTTAAAAGAAACACCATTGTGGTATTGTTAGGGAGGCATGTACAAGTGGTGGGAATGAGGGTGTTTTTATATATTAAAGGTGTGGGTGCTGCAGCTGCGTCATCCTTGGAGGGAAACACAATACAAGTAGTTCTTAAAAGTGTGAAATTCAATAAACTTTGATGGCACAAAGGCGGCAAAAACAAGCCTGATGATTGACTTGTCAGTATATGAGAATTAGTGCCCATAGCTGATGCAAAGGCCAAAAGCAAATGCTGGAGCATGGGGGGCATTAGGGTGGGGTTGATTCAGATGGACCTGTGCAAGGTGCAAAACAAAGTTACTAGGGGAATGAACTGATCCAAAGGTTCAGGTGGACTGGGCAAGCCTGGCCATAAGCTTTTTCCCACTGGGTGCAAAACACTTAGGAGTTTCACTGCTGCACCACATGGAAGCAGCAGGTGGTGAATCCAAGGACATCAGTGGATTAATGTCATGGCAAAGTGGAATAGTAAATTATTTTTTACAATAAAATCACTTAAAAGTGAGAATGAGCAGAAAAAGAAGTTCCAAAATGAACTTACAGGATAATGATCAGTTTAAAGGGTATATATACCATAGTTTAGGCTCTTCCTAACCACCACCAATTCTCCCCTCTTGTGTAGGTATCATCTAGTACTAAAAAATTCATAACCTAATCATTGTCATAAAGGCTCAATATTTCTAGTTCCATCACAAGTTGAGGTGTTGGTAGCATTTCAGACATCACAATTATTAGTGATTGCAATGGTTGGTAGTCAGCAGGCTTAAATTAAAATTGGCCAGATAATGTAGGTGGCTGAAAATAAAATAAATTTAGTTAGCAAAGACATCAAAATTAATTGTTAAGCAAATTACTTAATATTATTAGATGTTGAAATCCTGGCAAAGAGCTGCTTGCTGGTGCTTAAGTGCAGGATATCAACAATAACAGTTGAAATAGTACTTAAAAAATCAGCAGCTGTCCAAAAATTTGGGACTAGGAAGTAGCCTACAAACAGGTTTAATATTGACATGAAAGATGGTTATGATAAACGATACTTTGTTTAATAAAATATGGGGAATTTATACCCATTTTAAAGAAAAACCCATAGCTAATGACTAGGCCAAGGCTATGGTCATGCAAAATTACCACATAAAGGGATATCTAACTTTTCAAGGAAGGCTCATAAAGATGGCCAGGCCTCAGGAGTTTTCCCCATTAAAATACTTGTTCATCAATGCGGGAATTGATACATTGAGATGCTTTCATATATGCAGTCTTTGACTTTTTAATATCTGTGTAGGTTTGATAAATCTGAGAAGACTCAATTTTTGCTATTGTTATGATTTTGATCCAAAATCTCATTTAGTATGACGTTTTTTAGATCCAAAGTGACGCGTTTAGAATCAGGGGAAAAGATTTCAAATAATTAACAGACTGACCTATCAGAGCCTTCTAAAATAGTTTCACTCCATTATGGCTTAGTTCTCAGTGATTGGTTAATAGCAAGAATAACATATCCATGCAGTAATTGTCATACAATTATAAGTCCAATACTGCAATATGGGTATTTCAGGTTTTGATTTAGGTACATTAGCCAATAATGCCTGGTCAATTCTTGGTGGAACCTTTCAAATCGGGGAAATATGATTTCCCCCACTCCTCAGCCAAATAGGCATACAGTTAGTAACAGGGTTACAAAGAATCATCCGCAGAATCAGGGAGCCATTTGTAAGTCCCCCCGCATCCTACATCCAATTTGGTTAAAACTCCAATGTGGAGACCAGCCCCTTTTATAGGCCTAGAGTGTAACAATTGGTTTTGCATGAGATGGTTTCCTATTCACTGGAACCATAGGGAATTCCTTTTCATACAATGGTTGCATGGCAGATTTTTAACATTAATTTTTAATTTAAAATTGCAAAAACATTAATTTTTAGTTAAATTTATTTAAATTTGATTTATTTCCAGCCAGCTATTGACGCTGGGATTAAAGGGATTCCATGCCTAAATCTTAAATAAATTTAACTTTGAGGGATGCTTTATAACCTGCAGGCAGCAGCGTCTAAATCCCATTTTGTAATTCTAAAATGGATACACCCTACGTTGCACTACTGATAATAAACCTACCTACTTGCTTGGATATTTTAACTTTGCAAGGAAGTTAGTTTTATTTATTAGTGTGACTAATAAAGGAACCTGTTCTGATGCCTTGGGGTTACTAAATAGTATGTAGGTTAATCTAGAGACCCCAAAGGTGATGAGATTGGATTGGCCACTTTACTTTAACCAAGTGGGACATCAGAGTATCCAGAGCAATGCTGAGTTTTCCCAAGTGTGTTTGGAGTGGGAGCTATTCCTTTAGATTGGCAAATCACCTAGATTTCCATTAGATCAAGGCAACTCTCTTTTGGGTGTGTGGTTGATTTACTGATGCAACGTTCAGAAACCTGGGTTATTATAAACATTATATGGAGGAGTCCTACCAGGTGAAAATATTTTCTCTCCTAAGAATTGGGTCGTTATATATAAAATATTGCCTCATGAATATCCTACTTGCAGTTTGACTTTCCATTGGCCATGCTATCTAAGCAATACAAGTCTCAAGAGCTTTAATAGGCTGAAACTTAATATTCCCTAATTTGGCTATTCCTAGCCTAATACAAACTTCATATTGATTTCCCTTTGAACCTTGATATAGTTTATATACTAAGCGGCAAGATATCAAGATGATCAATTTTTTATCCCCTCGTGCCACCAATAAAAAACTTATAAAATTGACTATTTAAGTTTAATTCAAATAGAGTTAATTTAGGTATAAATGGTGTTTAAAATATTCCTAAGAATAATTATCCTGCAGTAGAGAGTGATACTTTCCTAAAAATAATTGTTGTAATTCTGGTGTAAAAACGCACCAGCGAGCAATCCAAAAGCTGGAATTCCAACAAGTTGTTCTCACTACATGGGGCCTATACATCACAAACTTTCTTAAAATGGAGGCTGTTGGGTAATTAACCCTTCTACCTCCCCGTTGTTATAGAACTAAGGATAGCTTCTTTGGAACGGCAGCTAGCCAGTGCTCTGTTTCAACTTAAAACAGTTGAACAGCACTCCACCCTAGCCATCTCAAAAACACCTTTCCGAAAAAAGTTTACCTCAGGGGAGGGTAGCATTGCCTCTTTCCTCTTCATTTATGTTTTGGATATGGAAGACATGATGGACCATCAATGAATTAAATAAATTCCTCCATGTATAAGTTGAATGGCCCAAGTGATAGTGGTTCCATACATGGACACCATTAATATCTGGGCAGAGGTTAAAGATATGCTTATTAATGAGTTTGATTCCCCTCAGAGCTTGAAGAGAAGAAAACTGGCCTTCATGCGCCTTATCCTGAAAGAGGGAGAATCAGGTATTTCATTTGTTGATTTGTTCTATAGTGAAGCTTAGCTCCTGCTACTCGCAAAAATGCTGCCTCTTGATGACGCCATTGCTGCCATTCTGAGTGGGTTAACTTCTTTCCCTTCCTTACCAAGGAATCTTATCTCAATCAAAAAGGCATTTCAGGAGCTTAAAGGATATAAAGGATGATTTATAGGAGGTTGCAGATTTTTATGAAGTTGAGACCCCCAAGGAGTGGAATTGAAACTGCAAGCCTTAACCATAGAGGATCTCCCCACTATAGCTGGGCAGAGGGAGTCCACGCCAACACTATTGACCCCTCCAGTGCAGACTACCTTCCAAAGCCAGTTCCTGTGGGGAGACCCAAACTAGACTGCCTCCCTTCATTAAAGGTTGGCCAGAGGGAACCAGGGGTGAGAAGGTCGGGCTCTCTTCCCTCAGCTGCACCTCCCATCAGTATTTTGAAATAGGTTGAGTCTCGCTGCCCCCTGTGCACTCTCTTAAGGGGTTCATTATGGCGGCTCCACCCTCATGTCCCTTGAAGCTGTCCTCCATATCAACCATGGCCTCTCCTCAGACCACGCACCTAAAGGGTTCTTCTCCTCAAGTGGCCCCAAAAGTTGGTGCAGCTTGATGCTCCCTCCAAAAGCCAGAAGGGTAGATGAGCGCCAAAAGGCCTTTCCTGTGAGGAGAACAAGCTGGTTTCTTGGTCCCCTCTTAGCAACTTTTGGGTTTGCATTAACAACGCCTCTGATGACGATTATGAAGGAGGTGGTGAAGACGCGGGCTATTATGTCCTAGGAGCCTCAATGAAAGTGCAAAAATTACCGGATAGGTTGAGGCTTGACATAATATATATGTCCATGATACCCCAATGGACCTATCTTTAACAGGTGTTGAGGTGTTCAGAGGTGATTGATACTGCCAGTGATGCTGACCAGCTTATTGGTATAGTGATCCGATCAACTTAACAGGTTCATACCCTCCAATCTATTAAAGATAGATATCCTGCAATCGCTCAGCGCCTTGTCTCCTCTCTCTGTTTGAAGGAGGTTCTCGCCCTACCCCTACTTTTGGTAGCACTATAACCAAGATAGAGAGTGTCATCAATAAGGTGCAAGTTCTAGCCAACTTTGATATGGGTGCTCCAGTCAATATGGTTTCTTCAAAGCTCATCAATAAAATTAAGTTGGTACCTGACCTGGACTATTTGCAAGAGTTTGGAACTGTGGGGCCTAACAACACACGAGCTATTGGATCCTACATTTCTCTACCCATACGTATTGGGAAGCTCCTCCTGTTTTCCCCCTGCTGTGGCATTGGACATTAACGCATACAACCTGCTCATTAGCACTCAATTTGTGATTGAATATGATGGAATTATCAACATGAAACGAGTATTTTTCTCCTTTCTAAATTATGAAGTTCACATAGTCTTTACCAACGATGAGCCTAAGAAGAAAGAATACACATGTGTAGTTGAGTACCCTTCCTCCGCCCTCTCTTTACATTATACCACATTGGGCAGAAATACAAAAAATCTGCCTGACTCCGTGGATGCTTCAGAGGGCCTTCCATTATATGCGTCAGAGGATGTAGAAAACAAAGCGGGTGAATAAAAGGTGATAGACACTAAAATTATCATGCAAATCCCCCGCAACTTCCTTCTGCAATCAACGAGCATTGATGGGATAAGTACTTTGGAACCTCAAGTGTTGCCAGGTATCCTATACCCTGCTTACCCGCGACTCATTAATCTTTTATTGGGAAATCATACTGACAAGGACATGGTTATAAATAAGCATCAGGAAATTGGAAAATCCCTGCTGATTCCATTTGAGTACATTTGAAAAGTCCATTGTATTAGGTCTATGTTAAACATAGACTTACCTGCCAATCAATTGTTATGCACCTTGCCTAACGTTCATATATCCGATGATCTAACCCCCACAAATACTGATTAAGTTCACACTATACTGGAGCCCTAAAGTGACATTTTCTCTCTCCAAATATGATACTGACTATGGGGCATATGAAGGACTAAAGCCGCACCATTGATGTTGTTGATGTATGCCCTATTTGATCCAATCCTACAGGAAATCAAAAGTCGGAGAGCTCCAGGTGAGAACGGAGCTAAAAGTTACTGACGCGGGGCTGCTGGTGTCTTCTCAAAGCCCTTGGTCATCTCCTCTCTTGCTTATAAAGAAGAAGGATGGAGGTCATTGGGTAGTTATGGACTACCGCAAACTTAACAACCTCACCAAAAAGGATAGTTACCCTATACCTGAATTGGAAACGCTCTGGCTCAACTTTCTGGATCCAAGGTCTTCTCCGCCATGGACCTAGCTAGTGGATACTGGCAGATGTACCTTTCTCCAAAAGACCAGGAAAGATGTGCGCTCATCTGTAGTGAAGGCCTATATCAACCCACTTGGCTACCTCAGGGTGCAATGTGCCTGCCATTTTCCAGAGTGCCATGGATCACATTCAGCAGGATATTAAGTTGAGTTGTGTGATCATTTATATTGAAGACATCACCGTTTTCTCTAAAACCTTCAACAAGCATTTCACGCATCTGAAGGAAGTTTTTCAATGCATGTGGGCATCTAACCCAAAACTGAAGCCCTCTAAATGTTCATTTTTCCATAAGAAATTGGGTTTTTGGAACACGCCATCTCACAAGATAAAATTCAACCTCTTCATGATAAAGTTGAAGCTATAGTCAAGATGCTTACACCAAAAACCATAAGCAATATCCAGGTGTTCCTGGGCATGATGGGGTACTACCATCAATTCATCCCCAATTTCGCTCAGCTCAGTGAACTCCCTTGTACGTCTTTTAGCTAAGAACACAATTTTCCATTGGGGAACGGAACAAAAGGCTGCATTTGAAACGCTAAAAAATTACTGCAGTGACGGTTAATACTATGCTATCCTAACTATGGTAAACCCTTAATGCTGTTACCAAAGCTTCTGACTATGCTGTTGGAGTTATCTTAGCTCAATTGGATGAGCATGGGGTTGATCATCCCGTTTTGTACTTCAGCAAGATGATTTCTAAGGCAGAGCGCAACTATTGCGTCATTAAGAAGGAGTGCCTTACTATCCTGCTTGTTGTCAAATATTACCACCCTTTCCTATATGGGACCTCATTCATAGTAGTTACTGACCACGCCTCTTTGAAGTGATTAGAGAATATGAAATATTCCACTGGGCGGTTGGCACGCTGGGCTTTGAAGCTTCATAATTATGATATGACCATTGAGCACTGAGCTGGGACGCGTCACATGAATGTTGATGAGTTGACCTGACTGTCAGTCCTTCACTTAGTTAATAGTGATGCTGAGAGGCTACATGACCTCCTAATGACTCCTGACGCTTGGGTAAATGAGGATGAACCCATTCAGAATATGCTAGCATGAAACTCCTGAAACACTAAGGTAGATTTTGGGAGCTATACAAAAAAGTAGGGTAAACTGGTTGCCCTACCTCTGACCATCAGAGAGAGACCTGTCATTATGGAGTCTCATGTTGTCCTAGAGCATAGAGGAGTTCAGAAATCCTATGAGTGGGTGAAAGAACGCTACTACGGGGATGGAGTAATAAAGACCATCATTGAAGTCCTGATGCCTGCCTGACATGTAAAAAGCAACCCAGCTTCAAAACTAGGTATCAATTTCAACCTACCACTACTCAACAGCATTTCCATACAATAAGCCTAGATGTGGTTTCTTTTTTACCCTAAACTACGGGAGGTAATCGGTATATATTGGTAGGGATTTATCATTTTATCAATTGGGTTGAGGCCGTGGCTCTTCTAGCTCAGACGACCAGAGCCACTGCTTCTTTCCTCCACCAGTGTATCTTCACTCGCCATGGTTGCCCCCAGGTTCTTCTCTGTGAAAATGGGAAAACTTCACCCCCAGGATGGTCAAGTTTCTAGCCACCTCTATGAGAACCCAGAAACTTTTCTCAGCCCCTTACAACCCTTCCACCAATGATACCATTGAAAGCGCTAATGAAACCTTAGTATCTTCCTTAAGAAAGATGACCTCTTCCGACCTTCTTCACTGGGATCTCTACTTACCCAGTGCCCTCATGGCCTACCAGATCAGCTATCACCGGATCATTAAGATGTCCTTTTTCTATGTGTTTTATAAACGGGAACCTGGGGTACCAGCATTATTAGCCAAAGAAATTTTCACTGATAGGACTGACCCTGAGCAAGCCAAGAAGAAGTTGGCCCAGCACATCATTCAGTTACAATCAGAGGAGATGACTAATTTGGCCAAAACTTTCACTAAAGAGGGTTAAACCACTAATGAGCTCCAGCCCCTCTTCCTTCCTTCATTCCAAGTAGTTGACTTAGTGCTTTACTACCACAATTGTATCACCCCTAGAAGGGAGATACTTGGGTCTATTTGGGAAAGACCTTTTTTAGTCACTTAAAAGCGAGGGAATGAGTTCTCCATTAAATCCCTTTCTACTGGAGTCACTGTTAACTGAGTCCATGACCAGTTCTTGCAGCCTTATTCTCCACTAACACTCTTGAAGGGGGTGATGTTGGATAATTACAAGTCTGATACTGCAATAAGAGTGTTTCAGGTTTCAATTTAGGTAAAATAGGCCAAAAAACCCTGGTCAATTCTCAGTGGAATCCTGCATATTGAGGAAATATGATTCACCTCACTTCTCAGCCATTTAGGCCTATAGTTAGTAATAGGGTTACGCCAAATCATCATTAGAATCAGGAAGCCATTTGGAGGTCCAATCTTACATTTAATTTAGTTAAACTACAATGTGGAGATCGGCCCCTTTTATAGGCCTGGAAGGAGTCCCACCAAGTGAAAATATTTTCTCACCCAAAGATTGGGTCAAATATATAGAATTATTGCCGCATGGAAATACCTATCTGCTACTGACTTTCCATCAGCTGTTCTGCCTAAGAAATGCAAGTCTCAAGAGCTTTGATAGGCCAAAACTTAATATTCCCTAATTCAGCTATTCCTAGGCCAATCTGAACTTCACATAGATTTCCCTTCAAAACTTGATATAGTTTAAATACTAAGCAGCAAGATATCAAGAGGGTTCACTTTTTGATTCCCTTGCTGCCACCAACAAAAACTTCTAAAATCAACCATTTTAAATTTAATTAAGTGGTATTACTTTAAGTATAAGTTTTTATAAATCCCCCTAAGAATAATTATCCCACAGCGGAGAGTGATACTTTCCAGAAAATAATTGTTGTAATTATGGTATAAAAATGCACCAGCGAGCAAACTAAAAGACAGAAAATCCAACAGTAATGACTTAAAATTCTTTATACAATCAATTATCTTGGTAAAAAGTTTACTTTTTTCAAAAAAGAAATAACCTAGTTTTTAGTTGATGGAGAAAATATATTTTCACCCTTTGAAACCACCTTAAGGTCTATAAAAGGGGGTGTTTTCTCTTAGGAGGCAGCACCAAATTTAAGTTAGTGTGATGACAAACTTCTATGTTAGTTTGTTTAATTCCCCAAGGGTTAGATTTAGAATCTTTAGCACAATTTAAGCCATTTGACACTTAGATATTATTTTTAAACCAGAAAAACATACAATTGTATGACATTACCCCCTCAAGAAAATATTAGGGGAAGATTAGTGACTGTTGAGATTTTAACCAGATGAATCCTTCTGATAAGATTCAAATTAAGGGTTTTGGTTAGTCAGGTGTAATTGCCAGCTAATCGCCTAGTTCAATACTATTTAATGTTATATGTTTGTTTGAGTTTAGGTTCAAAGGAAGCTGCGTTCGCCGCTGAAATGCCATCTGAAGGTCATTGTGGGAGTTTCCAGCGGAAAGCTGATGAATCCATTATAACTTGTCAGAAATGGTTCCATCATCCAATTCAGAGCACTGGTGACTCATGCTGAGGATGCTTGAAGTCTTATTTAATTACAAATTTATATATGATCAACCAGTGACTTATGCTGAGGATGGATTGACCTAATCTAATACTTGGTGATCAAAAGAGCAGATCTAAGAGGGAATCGCTATGAAAAGTTTACTCTGATAGAGGTTTTGGAATCAAGAGGCCAATGGGTTTTCCAGCAGATGATTGGCCAAAGAGCACTTGGGCGCAGTAGCCCTGAAAGTATTATAAATAGTCATTCATTCCCTCTAAATAGACATCTCTCATTTGCCTATTTTTCCTATTTGTTTGAAGTAGCAAGAGCCACTAGAGTGGGGAAGATAGGATAGGAGATCCCCAAAGGCGTGGGTGATCACGCCTGGAGTGGCCAGTGCTGCCAGCTCCCATACCTCCTTCTTATGAGGAACCAGTGGGAACCTGGCCATCTGACAACCAGTGGTGAGCTGCATAGCCACCAACCCTAGCGGGGTGCAGCGCGGGAGGTGCCATAGCCTCCCAAGAAGGGGGATGGACTTGCCAGGGCATGCCCAGATGGGTTGGTGAAGGGTCGCGAGGGTGGGGCAGCGCGAGAGTGCCTGAGCCACCCAGGAAGGGGAAAGGACTTGCCTGGCACATGACGAGGACGCCTGGGGCTAAAGGCGCAGCCATTGGTGGTTAGTTGGTAGGTTGAACGCAGGACTTATAGGGGTTAGTATGCCAAAGAAGGCGAAATAGCAAAGGGCCACCAGTCTTCACACTGGTTGGCCTGGCACACTAGCAGAGCCCAAGGTCGATTTTGTGACAGTGACAAAAACTCATCTATGGACCCTGTATATAGTAACTCAGAGGCAAGGGACTTTAAAATTTAGTGTTCATCACATTTCTATAAGCGACAACAAAATGTCCTTTTAAAATTGGCTCAAGTTTGCCAATTCTAGGAGTGATGAAATTATGATAATATAATACCAAGTCTAATAGCTAAAAAGAATGTAGAGGTTGTCTGAGCTCATAAGCTGCCCAGACTTCCATAGTAAAAGTCTAACTAGATTTGTCATAGCATCAGATTATAACTGAATGATGTGTTGGGCAAGACTCTTTAAAGATTTTTAGGGCCATCAGTTCTAGCAGAAAAACATCTTTAGCTAAAAGGTTGGGTAGCCAGTTCTCAACCCTACAAGGTGCAAAAAGGATACCTTTCAATGATTTGGTGGTAACTAATGTGATACGGCATAAGCGCACTAAGCAAAAACTGATCCCACTTTATAGGTTCTGAAGTAGTCATTTTTTGTAAGATAGAAACTAAAGTTTTATTTGCTCTTTCTATGGTACCATTTATATTAATGGTGTGAGGGCCAAAAATAGCTTTTAAACCCCCACTGGAGATAGCCAGGATCTTAACAACTATGGGGGTGAACATTTTTTGTTATTTCATAGAGGAACCTGGGAGCTACCATGGCGAGTGAAGATATGCTGATGTAGAATGGTTGCATTAGCTTTGGCAGTTTAGGCCATAATAGAAACAGCTTCAACCAATATTGTAGAGTGATTAACTCCTACTAATATGTATTGATTTCCACTGGTAGTCTGGGGTAAGGGACCTACCATAACTAAGCTTATAGTGTGGACGTTGAAAGTGTTTTATTAACCATCAATTCAAGCAATATTTGGTTAATATCTATATTTCTTAATACCTATATATTGGTTTTGATGGTATAATGAGTCTTGAGTGCACATGCCTCAACTTCTTAAGGAGTCGCCAAAGTTGTATTAGCTTACTCTTGGTGCTTCTGGGCCAACGCTGGAGAATCATAAGCCCAGCGAATCAAAGCCCATAAATTCCCAGTGAAAATTATATCCAATTGATCTAGTACTAACTTAGGCCCTTGGCCTCACACTATATCTGTTTCTGCTACCTATACCTTTATCCATTATCCTGTCCCTCGCACTGGAGTAAAATATTTGATAAGAGAAATCTTATTTTATTAAACATTCCGCCAGAGCCTCTAATACAATCAGTTGATCGAAACTACCATGGAAATCAGTTAAGCCTTAAAAATTCATTTAATTAATCTACTTTATATTATTGGCCATTAGTCTACCACTTTGGAGTGCTGCTTAATACACATGAGAAGCATTAATAAGAACACTAGTAGAAGAGGATATCTATATTAATTCTAAGAGGGGAAGCGTCACAGATAGTAACGTATGTTTTGGTGTTGAACGCCATTCCAAAGCAAAAGTCAAACAATCCCTTAAGCCAAGCCCAGATCCTCAAAAAGTCACCGATGAACTCTATATGGTAATTGACAGGAAATGAGTTCTTTCTTTTTGACCAGGGCTGAGGAAAATGGCTCATTCAAGGATGAAATTCAGCGAAATTGACCCCCAATATCTGGAAAATCACGCGCTATGAAGTTATGGAATTTGGCCAAATTCATATGATTTAATCTGTTGAAAGGGGAAGATTCTATGGCTTGGATCAGATTTGGATAACCACATTGAAACCTTTGCAAACCTTCCCTTTAAATTTTAGACCCAAGCTGACTAAGATTTGCTTTTCTCAGATACTCAGCTAAATTTAATAAAATTAGGGATATTTGTGCAAGTTTTAAATACTTTTTTTGTTTAGTTAGCACAAGAATACCACTGTTGGAATTTTCATGATGGCTGGAGTCCATTTCCCGCTCTATTCTAATCCAAAATTGGACATGAACTCGCCTCCCACTCTGAAGTCTATTCCACCAACTCCACTGAGTCTTATTTCACCGCGCTTCACCTCAGTTCTTACTCCACCTTTTTCAGCTCTCAGGGACTCTTGTACTTGATGGTTGTTGCCAGTTTAGTGTTTATTGTTTCCACAAATATTTATGGAAACATAACCCAGAATTCCTAGGACGTTGTTTTCTCTTGTTGGGTCACTTTGCCTTGTTTTTACGCCTTTGGACTGGCGATTACACTTCAGCAACCTCCTGCGCTCCAGTTTCCCTGACATAAAGAATCTTTTTTCCTATGTTGCTAGAGTGGGACCTAGCTGAAGGGATTGCCTGAAATAAATAGTTGAGCTTTTGGAAGTACTTCATACTGCATTGTGCTGTTAATATGTTTTATAATAAAACTCCTCTTGCTGAACTTGTCTTTTGTTACAAGCTTACTAAGGCTGCTGTCTTCATACAGCATCTTATTTACTTGAGTTAATACCTGTGCCTTCAAAATATGACGCCTAAGCGCCGATTTCAACATTTTGTGCTCACTACAGGGGCTGCTTTAGTTCCCTGAAGTTCAATATAATCAAGTATGGATTCCAGTAGTTCCAAGGAAGGAGCCTTCACCGGAAGTAGTACCAGTGTTTGAAGGTGAAAAGGCCGCCCTATCAGCTTAGTGAATTCAGGCTGATAATGTTCGCCAAGTATGAGCGGCTTTTAATACTCATGTTGGCCAACTATCAGATTTTATACTTGGCTACAATCGTCAAGTCAAGGAGTAAGCCAAGCTAACTGACATATAGAACGTCACCTAGAAAGCTTGGATGCAGATATGTCTGTAGCTGTTCATTCTGTTACTAATTTGTATAAACTCTTTGAGGCTTTGGAACTTGAATTGAAAACCCAGGGCCAAAAGTATAGGTCCCTAGTAAAAATATTAATATGAAAGCGGAATTCCTGGATGCCACCCAAAAGTTGAAAATATGAAAATTTTATTACAGGCGGAATGCCGGGTTGGTACCATGTGAAACTCCTTCAATGGTCCCTCGGCCATCCAGCCTGTAATATAAGCCATGAGGAACCCAGATATTTGCCGTCAACTGAAAATATTGAGGGCAATGAGGTGAGGTGGACGCCAGAGTTGCCTATGGTTTTCACCTCCGCTTTAGGGGTTGGAGCCTTGGCTCAACCAGAGATGCCAACTACTCCTCCCCTGAGCTATTCAACTCAAATAATTGTGAACCTTCAGCTCACCATGCATGCACTTCTGCTGATGCCGCTACACCTAACACTGTAGGCGATCCTACTTGATCTGCGCCAATGGTTCAAGGATGCTTCATGCCTGCGTCTCAGCTTCAAAATGCAGGAAGTTAAGGAGGGGCTAATAAGGGTCTTTGGTCCTATCTACATGAACCTCCTGCTCATGTTAATCTGATCAACTTTCAAAAGTTGTCAAGAGCGTGCCTGTAATGCTCCAGTTTCAGTAGAGGTGGTGGGAGAGGGCCCACACCACTGCTACGAAACCCATCTCTGAGTAAAGGGTACACAAAGCACCACCCAGAAGGGCGGTGCACAGAAGAGCCCAAACAAGAATGGCACGAATTGGGCTAATTCAGACCTCTTGGAGGTCAGCAAACAGGACTGAATAAATGCAAATATACAAAAGTTAAAGAAAGGGCTTTATTAAACCAGATGATCAACGAGGAAAGTTGGTCTTGCAGAATCATATCAAGCACTGGGGGGAGAGCTGTCAATTGGCGGAAGTGGTGCTAAGCCTAGGCGAACCAATAGGTGCATGCTACCATTGTCCAGGGTCCTGTAACTCAAGATTGTTGAACTCAAGTTATAGATTGCAAAATTGACCTATACTGACTTAGTGATTTTGAAAACGGATTGGGTGTTAAGTCAGGAAACCAGTAACTTGACTTTTTGGCCTTCTGACGACCAGACTTGTCCTTGCAGTCAGTCCTCTCCATTATTTCATGTAGCCATGACATTACCCTCTCATCCTTTTGGGTTTCACCCCTCCTCCAGGGGCTTTTGCTAGAGAAAAATTCTTGTGGGCTGAGGCCAGATTTGTGGAGGTGACAGTTTGCTGCGACTTGGGTCATGCAACCTTATAAAACGCTCATGAAAAACATCAATCAGATCTTGGGATTGGGCGCATTCATGCACTGTTACCCAACTGTTTTCCACTGCATCAAATCCCTTCCATAATACTAGGTACTTAAGCCTTCTTCTTACTTTGCGTGAGGCTACAATCTCCTCCACTTCCCACTATGGCGCACAATCAACGAGATAAGCTGACAGAGTCTCTGATGGGGGGCCCTCAAACAATGTTAACTTGCTTTCATGAAAGACATTAAAGATCTGAAATGAGGGTGGAGATCCAACTGGTATGAGGCGTGGCCCACATTATTGAAAACGCGGTAAGGACAATCCTTTTTGGTCCCAGCTTTTTGAATAACTGCTTGATAAAGATGTTTTGAGCATCAAGCATCACGAGATGCCTTTCCTTGTATGCAGGACTTACTCAACTCTTCTCATCAGAGTTCTCTTTATATGCCTGCATTGCCGCCTCCAAATTAGTGGTAACCCCTGGTGTACTTTCTTATAGTCTTAGCAAAGTCCACCACTGCTTTAACTTTAGATCCACAACTGGGCTCCATATTGAAGGCGGGGTTAAATCCATGGTTGAAGAAAAATGTGAACGATCAATAGATGCAAGTTGAGTATTGTTATAGTTAAACGGGCCATGGGAAGGTGGGAGACCCAATCTGAATGGTCTGCAGCCGTATAAAACCTCAAGAAATGTTACGAGCACTGGTTCACTCATTCAATTTGCACATCTGATTGGGGTGATAGGCAGTTGAACGGAAGAGGCGAATTTGAAGAGTCTTGTACAACTCTTCCCAAAAGATGGAGGTAAACTGGGGACCACAATCGCTAATGATCTCCTGGGGCACCCCATGAAGGGCAAACACATGAGATACAAAGAGCCTAGCCATCTCAACCGCGGTTACAGTGGTTCTACAGGGGATAAAGTGGGCGAACTTTGTAAACTGGTCCACCACTACCATGATGGCGTCATAGCCTCAGAAGCAAGTAACTCCGCAAAAAATCCACCGATAAGGAATTCTAAGGCCCTTCAGCTTTTGGAACTGGCACTAACAACCCTGCGAGGGGCTAGTGATTTGGCTTCACTTGGTTTTAGACCAGGCACTCTTTACAATACCTGGTAACCTGTGCGGCTAATCCCTTCCAATTATAAGTGCGGCAGATAAGCTCAAGAGTCTTTGCCTTTCTAGGGTGGCCAACGGTTATCCCATCATGATGGTCACAGATAATTTCCAGACAAAGGGGTCTGGCGGGAACTCAGATGCGCCCCAAAGCCACACCATCTCTTCCTTAACGTGGTATCCCCTGGTAATTTCTTCTTGATTCAACTTGCTCTTGGCAAGGAATGTTTTATACTCTGCTGACAGAGGCTTTAAAAGGACTAACTTCCTGAACATACCATATTCCTCTGCAATTTCCAGAGGAGCAAGCGCTGACCTGTGGGTCATGGGAGAGGGATGTTGGGACACAATATTACTCGTTAAAGCATCAAATGGGTGTTATGTACCTCTCCCTCCTTTGGGTCCAGAGATAATGCAGGTTTTCAGCTTAAATCATCCACCAAACCATTCTGCTACCCGTTTTAAACTCATAGGAGAACACAAATTGGGATAGGGTCTCTTGACAGCGAGTTTCCCATGGGATCTGAACATGTGGTGCATGGTAATATGACAAGGCATGATGATCTTTACAAACATGGAATGGTTGGGATGAGCCATGAAAGTGATGACGCCAATAATTAAGCGCCTCCACCACTGCTAATAACTCTTTATCATAAACAGAATAGGTCAACTCAAACAGGGACATCTACTGAGAAAAATATCCCACCGGATGCTCTATTCCATCTTCGCCTACTTGTAATAATGAAGCCACAATATCAAAGTTGGAGGCATCAGATGCCACAATAAACTCCTTACTAGGATCAACATGGCGAAGGATGGACGTAGATAGCAGGATGAACTTTATCGCTTGAAAGGCATCCTGCAAAGTTGTGGGACCAATGGGGCACTTTTGCACCACTCGCCTTATACATGGGCGCCATCTCAGAAAGATTTGGCGGAAAATTTTTTTGAGGAAGGTACACGTTCCCTAAAGAAATTCTCAATTCTTTGACTAAAGTTGGTGTGGGCCACTCACAAATTTCCTTCTCCTTGTCTGGAGTTATCGTGTAGCCTTGATCAAACATGATGTTGCCTAAAAAGGTGACCTGGGACTTAAAGATCTCACTTACTGATTTTCAGCGTAGGGTCAACTGCCCTCAAACTCTCCACCACTTGCGCAGGTGTAGTGCATGGGACTCACGATCAGGTGAAAACACCAGAATATTATACATATAGGCCACCGCACACACACCCAGTAGGCCTCCCAAGGCTGCATCTATACGACTTTGGAAGATAACAGGTGCATTTATAAGACCTAAGGGCATTACCCGTAACTGGAAAACTACTTTTCTGGTTTAGAACGTGGTGAGGCACTCATAAAGCTTCTTTATCCAGATTTGATTGAACGCATGTAAACAATCCATTTTGGAGAAGACTCTGGACTTATCCACATATTGATCAATCTGAGAGTCCAATGAGATGGGATGTAAATTTGTTACAGTGACATTGTTTAGGTTCTCATAATCTACACATTGGCGTAGAGTACCATTGGCTTTCTCCACAAAGAGGAGTGGGGAGAATTACAGAGAGGTATGTTGAAATATTGTGCCTTTATCTAACTTCTCTTTGACTCACACATAGAATGCTGCTTCCTCCCATACAGTCAAGGCATAAATATGAGAAGATATATGCACCATATCTACGGTGAGCTTGAACTCACAACCACTTCTAATCGAGAAGGTAGTACATTGGCTGAAGCCAAGTCATACAAAGATTGCATCCCCTCCAAACAAGAAGGTAAGGGTACCTCCAGAGAGGGCCTCAGCAGCGGAGCTAGACTGAGTGTGTTGACATTGGGCCATTGGGAAATTTGACCTGAAATTTCGCTTCAGAAATGAAGATAATTAATTCATGGCTACTCTTCAAAGTTAATGATACGGTATTTTCTTTCAAGTTGGTTCTGATGTCAAACTTTCGCCACCACTCCACTCCCAAGTTGATGGGGTACAAGAGATCCTGATTGCTTGGAAGAGGTCATCCAAAAGGTATTTGTTAACTTGATAATCCACTAACCCCAGAACTATTAGCATGGGACTACCTTAGGAAGCCCCTCCCCTAACCATATCACTTGGCAAGTAATTCAACTCAAGGTAGTTGGCCAGGTTTTAATCAATAAAATTCTCAGAGGCTCTTGTATCCACCAGAATAGTTGTGCTGATTTTCCCTAAAGGGGATAAATGGTAGTAGTCAACAAAAAATATCCTGAATGATCTTTTTCTAAAGCCAAAAACTCCAACACCTCACCAGAAAACTCTTCATCAGGAATAATCATGCCTCCAGGGTATGTTTTTGCATTATAGGATGGAGGGGGATATTGGACACTCTAATTAC
The DNA here is from genome assembly GCA_022478985.1 of Massospora cicadina. NCBI lineage: Eukaryota > Fungi > Entomophthoromycota > Entomophthoromycetes > Entomophthorales > Entomophthoraceae > Massospora > Massospora cicadina. The sequence goes on along the minus strand of JAKSZP010013602.1, from coordinate 47,186 downwards.
TAAGGGCCACATATCCCACCATATCTTCAGAAGTTGCATAAACATTTTTGTATTGCAAAAGTAATTCCTTTTCCACCGCATGTGTTCTGCGGATGATGGTAGGGGTCAAGCGCGGGTTTTTTGGGGTATTTGGTATACTGAAATGGGTTCCAATCAGAGCCATAAGAGAATATATCTGGCTCGTTTTTATATAAGGAAACAGCGTTATAAAATGCGTTTTGGGCCTTGAACAACCCCATACTCAATTTAGTGGCGAGTTGTGCATCGTTATCCAGGGCCATCACCACCAATCTTTTTCCAATGATACCACCTGCACCGTCTGAGCGTGGTGTCAAGACAAAATCATTTTAAAAAGTTTTCATCAATTTTGGTAGGATTATGGGAATCATGACACTCAAATTGCAAAACACCCAAATCCACCAGGTACAAGAAAGAAGGGTGGGTACTTCCCAGTTGGAGGTAGCAAGAAAAATACTGAGTTATAACAACCATCATATAATGAGAAAATGGTAGTGAGCCCCACCGTTGCTTTGACCAACAGCTTGCGCACCTCATTTACACTTCACAAAAGTCCCACAAAGATAATTCAAGTGTATGTAAAATAAGAGGGTTGGTCGTTTATGTCATAAAAGTCTGTAACTTTCTCATTCCCAGAGCAGTGGTGCAAGATGCACAGCCACACCGCCAGGGAACCAGTCATTAGGATTGTGGTAAACAAGGCACCATGAAGGGTGCTTGAGCCAAAGTGACCCAAGGCAAGGGCGCACAAACTGATATAGTAGTTAGTAACAAATTAGAAACAACACTTGGGCGGACCCCAAAAGGGAGTCCAAACCCTAGCGGAGATATGTTCTGGAATTTTTGGGTGCCTCAGTCTGGAGCGAAACAAGGGGCCCAGCGGTGCACCAGATCTGGTAGATAATTATGTGTAAAAAACGGCCAACGTTGTTAGAGACCTCCTAAGGAGGTCTGTGCACAGGTTCGCCCAAGTAATTATATTTAAAAATGTAAAATATGGGAATTTTATTAATAAGGATGACTTTTGGGATTTTTGCCCACCTTTCCAGATTCCTAGGTTACTGCTGGTTTTCTAGAGGGATAAGTACCCCTAGCAAATGAATTGGATATTGGTTGACCTCAATTATAGATTATTAATGTCTGAGGATTTTAAGTAATTTGTCGGGTTTGGATCCATCTGGGATTGATCTGTGCAAATGCTTAAGGTCTTATCAGATAGAGTTGGCGACGAAATTGGGCATCTGATAATTGATGCTGATTAGCCATCAGGTTTACAAATTGAGATTATTCAGTTTTATCAACGCCTGATTGGGAAATAATCAACAATTGTGAGGCAAATGATGCCGCCTTCAACTAGCAGATCAATAAAATGGTTTGCAACCTGCTACAAAGGGTAAAGAGTCCCATTATTTAAGCAGGTCGCTAGCCAAATGTAGTTGGTTTTCTGTGATCAAGTGGGAACGTAAATGACATATTTTCTGGCTCTTTCCTTTTTAGGTCTCTGGGATGTCTGATGGAGGAATCTCTAACCTGATGAAGAAGACCATCACCAATAGAGACGTCATAGAAATTTAATGGCAAAGGCTGCAATCTCATGGCTGAGTCACTAACCAAGGCGTTAAGCGCTTATCCATATAAATTCGCTAGTAATTCTTTTAATAAAGCAGTCCCAGTAAAAGTTTAAAAAAAGATCAAAAGTCTATTAAGATTTAGCTCAAGATCAGTTCATGTCTCACCCGTCCTGGGGTAAATACAGATGTTAAAAAATTAATTGGCAAGGTTAACCAAGATCCTTGTATGGAAAACTTTTCTTTCTTGTTGCAATCACTATTGCAACCTATTCCATTCAAGACTGAATCTAGTTTGATAATCTCACAGAGGAGATTAGTCTGCGCCCATGTCAGGGAGCAGTTGGGCAAGCAAGGTAAGAGGAGCAGGTGGAAGGCCCACAGCCTCCAACGTTTGAAAACGCCCCGGAGAATCTGGCGGAATTGACAAAAATACCAAAAAACTGGCAGTCACTATTTCCCCAGAGATACTCGCATGGCAAGCATGATGCAACCAGTACATCAACACGCCACACTCCCAGCCACTTTCGTCGGTGGAATTCAGAGTCTGCATGTTTCTGGACATCCAAAAAATGGCCTTATGGGAAAATTTTGTGAAGATGTACACACAATTTTCCTGACCGCGGTGTACGTTGCACCTCACTCCATGTCACGCGGTTGGCTGAACCTAGGTTTTGAAAGCAAAATGGCAGTAGATGAGGCTGCAGTGGTGTGCGTAGTGGTCAACCTCCCTCGAAGGGCAATGTTCATCAAAACTAAATGCACCAGATGGACAAAATCAAACCAAATTTTCCTCACATTCAACTTTTTGCCTACTACGGTAAAATGTGAAAATTTGGAACAACACCTGAAAGATGGTCTCGCCATATACGGCGAAATACAATCTTTCAAAACGAAACGCTTCATGCTGATGCCACACCTGTGCACTGGCAAAGCCATCGCAGTACTGACCCCAACTGAGGAGATCGTGAAGGACCTAACCCAGATCCTGCACTCCACTTTTATTGATATTGCAGGGCATACCACTCACCCATTCTGGGTGACCGTGGACAGCGCGCCCCCCATCTGCACCCACTGTGATGCATTCAGCCATAAGGCACATGCATGCCCCATCAAAGAGGGCATCACATTCCAAGAGCACCCCTCAGCGGCCATGGCCAGCGGAGAGGCGCACTACAAACCAACCACAAGCACCAAGGAGGCCTTCCCGTGGGGAGCACAAGGCTGCTACCTACTGGTAAAGCCTATCTTCCACAAGAGTGGAAGAAGGCCAAGCAGGCCCATAGGGCCACGGCCAAGGAAGCGGCCAAAGCCACCACCGCTATCCCACACTCACAACGCTAGGAGGACATGGAGACCTTTGTGGCGGAAGCAACTCGGGAATCCATCACCCAATCAGATTGGGAGGCCCAAGCTGAACAGGCCACTCAATCTGAGGATCCGATGGGAGATTCGATCTCACCCAATTGCTGCACCCAAGCCCCAGTTGAAACCGACTTGGGACCCATCCCAACTGAAAATATTTTTTAACCCACTCAACGGTGCACCAAACTCACCCACACCGTAAAAAATTCATCTGACGTCGGGAAAACAAAAAGTGAAGGCTAAAGCCAATGCGACTCTTTCCACAAAAATCAACAAAAACTCTAATAGCATTGCTGCTAACACCCACGCTGCTGTGAAGGCCCGCGGGGATCTAGAAGAGGATGGTGGGCCTGGGTGCCCACCCCCACCTAAGGTGTGATGGGGGAAACCTTCACCATAGGGACGTTGAATATTGCTGGAGTCAAGGCCTCCCCATCCTGGGCTAGGAAACTGAGTTTTTTACAACACAATTTACCCATGGATATCCTGGCCATCCAGGAGTCCCACTGTCCACAAGGTTCCGAGGAAGCTTGGAAAGCAATGCTCCTCCCATCCCTATCGTTTTGGTTGAAGCACTGTGGGGTGCTAATTTGGAAAAATAATTTTTTCAAATTTTTATCCTCAGAAACATTCCTAAATGGCCGAGTGCTTGTTGTCACCTTCTTGTGGGCTGACGTAGCACACGCAATCATCAACATCTATGCCCCAAACGGTGCACGCGAGCGTCAGGAATTTTTCTCATTGGTCAAATCCCTCCCACTACCCACAGACTCCTTCATAGTCGGTGACATGAACTGTTGGCTAAACACACCAACGGACTGGTGGCCTTCCTCACCCCACGCCCCCCAGGGTCATGTAGAACTACATGTTCTAAAGGCCACCCTCAGGTTAATAGATGCGCTGCCGCAGCATGCCCCGCTGCTCTAAAACATGACACATCCCCACATCCACAATGGCCAATTAAGGTCCATGACCCACATCGACATTATTCTAATGCTGGTGAAATTCCAACCCCACATCTTTCACTTCAAGACAACAAAATTAGAATTCTCCGACCATTGACTGGTCTCACTAACCTACCACCTACCTTTCACAGCTGCTAAGGCCCCACATTGGTAAAAAATCCGCCCCCCAAGCTCGGGTCACCAGGATTTTCCACGTGGGTAGAAGAGGCAACTATGGCAAAAAGTTTGTTGCACCATTTTGCGCGGACCCCATTTCCACATGGGCAACTTTCAAAGATGACACCATCCACCACTCCCGCCATCTCTCCTCCAGACGCTCATGAGCCACATCAGCAGTTATCTCATGCGCTCTGGCAGAATTGGTACACTCGGAGTCTAACATCCCAGTTACAGGATACAGCTCTGCATGGGGATGGAAGCGGGTGGAGGCAGCTGCCCACCTCAACGCACTTGAAAGACAACACAAACATCGGGTTTGTGTTCAGTACAGGGCCACATGCATCACAAAAGGCGACAAGTGCACCGCACATTTTTTTAAAAAATTTTGCACCACACCAGAGCGTGGCCTGCACACAGGTGAGAAGATTGGATAATTCCATTGCGAATACACTGGCTGAAGTGGCAATCAAAACGCAACAGTATTACTCCGAGTTGTTTTGCTCTGACCCAATTCAGCCGGCCAAAGTGGCAAAATTCTTGACTGAGCCCACATCCGCTCCATTTTCTGATACCCAGAAATAATGAATTTGATTACTCTGAATGAATTATGGACAGCCATTAGCGGTGCACCAAACCAAAAATGCCCAGGCCCAGATGGCATTCCATATGTTTTCTACAAAAAATACTTCAAATATATATCCCCATTGCTGCTCGCCTCACTTAACCAAAGCCTGATGGAAATGTGCCTCCTACCAGGAAGACATGAGGCCTTCACTGTCACACTCTTCAAGAAAGGGGATAAGCTAGACTTAGCCAACTGGCGCCCCATTTCTCTTACAAACACAGAAACCAAAATTTTACCAAAATCATGGCTAACCGTTTAGGGACTGTAGCATCTGCCACCATCTCCCCAGAACAATTCGATTTCATCCCCAGAAGGTCGATTTGGGATAACGTGCACTCTGTGGCTAATGCATGTCAGTCCACAGCCTCTGGGGCACTTGTATTCTTGGACCAACAAAAGGCCCATGATAGAGTAAACTGGGAATACCTCAGGGCCTGCCTCCATCAATTCCGCCTACCCCCTCGCTTCATCAACTGGGTAATGCAGCTCATGGAATCTGCAACAATGGAAGTGCGTGGCCCAAGCTTCCTAATGGAAGTAGTCCGCCCTCAAAGGGGCTTGCGACAAGGGGACCCCCTAAGCCCACTCTTATACAACTTCAGCCTTGACCCACTACTGCGAAGTGTGAATGCCCAACTCACTGGGGTCCACATGCCAGGCCAAGCCCCAGTCAAGATAATGGCGTTCGCAGATGATTGTGTGGTAGGGGTGTCTAATAATCAAGATGCACACGCGCTTAAAGCTCTCATCCAGGAGTATTCCCGGGTAAGCAACGTGGCACTGAATGCTTCCAAAACCGAAATCATCCTCCTTGGTCAGTTTCAGAACTGCTGGACCCCAGCAATTAGTTCCCAACCCGGCCCATCCGCTCGCCCACGTCCTCGCCCTACTAATTCAAAACACACCGCCCCACTGGTACTCCCCTTCATGCCACGTCCTACCATAGGACCAGTACGCCATCTGGGCGTGTGGATGGAGGCAGGTGGATACATGTCAGCAGTAATGGAGTGCCATATTCTGGATAATGTGACGAAGCAAATCGCCTCTCAGAGCCCACCCTACTTCCCTTACTGGCAGGATTGTTTTGGCCAACTCCATGCTCCTCTCCAAAGTCTGGTTTGGAGCCCATGCCATCCCCTTCTCCCCAAACTTCTACAAATCCTTGTACGCCTTGCTGCAAGGATGGCTTTGGTCGGGCCGCCTTCCACCAGTGTGGCTAGAGGTCATGTTTGGCCCTCAACATCATGGTGGCATGGGCCTGCTTGACTTCAAAGCCCATGCCGCCAAGATCCTGGGTACCTGGATTGTAGCCGTCACCACCCCTACACTCCCCTCCCAACACTGGTCCCGCGCAGCCCGCTCCAACTTCTCCCATGCCTTGGGCCTCAACAATCCATCGAACCCCCACTCCCTGATGAAATACCTCGCTTCACATACATTGGCCACAGGTCCTCATGGGACTAAAACCCACTACAAAAGAATCCTCCTCTGAATGCGGAGCACTGAGTGGAGAATTCGTATTAGCGGACATACAACCCAAAGAGGCCGCCCCTCTTCTCAGTTCACACAAGAGGTACAGGGGCTACCCATCCACAATGGCGTGATCCCCATTCGACCCCATGTCCTATCCAGGGTGGACTACTTGGACATGATGGACATCCCTTACTCCATTGAGACCCAAAAAAATATCTGGAAATATGTACACCACCCTCTGGTGCAACCTCAAGTCCGCTCCCATGTGTGGCGCTGCCTGAGGCGGGTGTATTGTACAGCTGAGTTCTCTAACGCTTTACACTCATCCTGTGTCGTGTGTGGCCAGTATGGAACGCTGTTTCACCGCCTGGAGAAGTGACCTACCTCTAAAGTGATATGGCGCAAAGTTCAACGTCTTCTGGGCCAGGATCAAACGCATCCCTTTAGTCTGTCAAGAGATATGTTCGCTCTATCAATGGCTTCCCCCCTTCTGCCCTCCCTTCATGCTTTGGTGGTTGCAATTGCCATGTGGACCATCCACACGATTGTCTTAGATGCCATCGCAGGCTCCACCCCCACCCTCCCAGAAGCGGTCCACAGATTCCAGTCCCATTTGGTGGACCACATTCAAGCATGGATGTTTGGATACCTCCCACCGCGTCGCCAACAGCTGGTCTCTTCCTGGTTCCCAGTCTGGTTCATCAAATCAGACCCCTTCCTCCACATGTGCTCAATTGTGGCTATGGCCCCTTCACACGTTTCCTACCCCCTCCTCATAAGTGGCGTTCCCGCTGGCAACAAGAGATAGCATCGCTTCTTTGGGGTGCCTCCCCTGGTACTAAGTTTTGTCTCTTCTGAGACATATTCAGAAGTGTCCGTCCCATGGTCGGCCTTCCCCACAATAAATTTAAAATTTAAAATTTAAAACCAAGTTCCTTGTATGGCGGGTAGCCATGAAAGACATAGACTTATTTCTCTAGTTCCTTGAATTGAGGAAGAAATCACTGGGATGTAAGAGATTACCTGAAAGAGATGTAAATCAATCATTAAAGAAGATTAGTGACTAACTGTTGTTCAACATTAGCATTTCTTTATCTCTTACATCATACCATTGTGTCATTGTAAATTGTATCATTAACAGTTCCAAAAAAGTTCCAAAGATGAACATGCATTAAATCTAATTTATATTAAGTTCTATTCATCTTCAGATAATTATTGTTGTAGTATATAATAATTGTGAACTCTTTGGTGTGTATAAAGAATAAGGATTGGATATCCTTATAAGAGAAGACCATTGACGTGAATCTCTGCTGATTCAGCGTGACAAGAACTAGGACATGAAAACTTGTGAATCTGAGAGTGGATTAAGTTCAGCCGGAATAGGGAAGAATTCCCTAATTATCCAATCAGTAATTCATGGATTATTCCAAGTTTAGCTTTGGAACACCTCTGGTTTAATTATTCAACTATATATAGTCATCATACTATTATTGATCATATATACTATTAACCAACGCAGATCGTGACAGAATGAGCCTGTGCAGTTAACTTCTGGGAATTATAAGTAGAACCAGTTCTTAACAATTGAGGCCAATAGTCCCAGATTTTAACAACGACCAACGAGGAAAGTTGGTCTTGAGAACCATACTTTAAACAAGGGAAGGTAAGTTGTCAATTGGAGAAAATAGAGCCAAGCCTAAGCAAACCAATTGGCACACCCTACCATTGGCCAGGAGATTGTAGCTTGAGATTGACTGAACTTGAGTTATGGATTGCAGCCTGAGATGTACCAATTTGGAAATGCTGAAAATTGCACGGGTGTCAAACCCCCATTCTCTGAGAGATTGAACCAAATCATCAAAATTAAGAAGATAACTAGTGCGTTTTAACGCCCTTGCTGTGATGCAGGGATGAGAATCACGCACTTCCCCTGGACCAACCTGGGCATATCTAGCCTGCACTCAGCGTTGGTCCAAGGTATGCTTTAAGTCAGTGAGGTCCTGAAGCTTGACCTTTTTGGACTCCTGACGTCCAGCCTTAGCTTGGCAGTTGGTTCCCTCAATGATGTCATGTAACCATGACAAGAGTGATTAAGATCTTGGCTACCTCCATTAAAGCACAACAACTTTTCTTAACCCCATATATTTTTCTAAATATGGTACCATATAAAGCAAATGGAACTTTGAATCAAATATTACAAAAAGTGGCCACTTTTGACCCTCTTTATTGGTCTCAATTATTGCTTAGTGCCCTTATGGAATATCATATCAGTTATTATTGGATCCTCAAAATGCCTCTTTTCGGTGTTTTGTATGGATGAAAACCTGAAGTAACCTCTTTCTTAGCCAATGATGTCTACTTTGCTAGGACTGAGGATCCTGATAAATGCTATGAAAGAGTTGGCAACATATCATCTAGCTACAGGATGATGCTATGACCAATTTAGCTAAAATCATCACTAATGAGTACCAAGCAGCTTTGAGCTCAGACTTTCTCTACCCTCTTTTCAAATCTCTGACTTGGTTCTATAATATTATATCAGCATCACTCCTATAAGTGAGAAGCTCAGGTCCATTTGGGAAGGACCTTTAGTGGTCACCTATAAGAAAGCCAAAGAATATTTTATCAAGTCTCTTGCCTCTGAAGTTACTATAAACTGAGTACATAGGCTATTTTTTACGTTCTTATTCTCTCATCAACATTCTTGAAGGGGGTAATTTCAGCCAATTGGACATTCGATTAGTAGAGAATAATGTCCAAGTGTTGAATATCTCTAAGAACTGTACTAAAGTCTCCTATACTAACTCTCAGGGGAATAACCCCAATGGAGTATTAATTCTACTCCTAGATCTCAGATGAACTTTAGGGATGTTATTTTTATAGTTACGCCAAACTCCTGGTGGTATTAGGCTGACCAATGAAGAAGTCTGCATAAGCACTAACTTGAGTTTAGTGTATTTTTCTAAAAGAAATTAACTCCCTTTTATAGACCTGAAGGGGGTTCTGAGGGATGTAAATATTTTAGAAGCCAATCCGCAACTAAGACCTCTGGTAATCAGCCAAGGTGAAATATTCTAAAAATGGATGATTGGCTGAATTCTATTAAAGCGCTACCCTACGGATACGTCATCCTGGCTGTCAACCCAGAACCTACAATTAAGCTGTTTTGAGATAAAAGATAGTCAAGAGTTTTGATAGGCCAAATTATAATTTAATCAAAATGGGTTCTCATCTGCATATCCTGAATTCTCTCATATTTCAAGTTTAGCCTCAAAGTGTCATAAATAGAGGGAGGTGTAATTAATAAGGGACAAAAATTCTAATAATCCTAGATCGATATTATCTCCCATTTTATATTAGTAATTTTATATTTATTTGTGGTCTAATTTCCCTTAAAAATAACCAAAGCAGTTGAGAGTCATAAAACTCCTGTGGCTGCTACTTTTTGAAATCCTGTGCCTCAAGCACCAGCGAGCGCCTGAAAAGTTCCAGGATTTTAACAAACCTATGCTGAAGAATCTACGATTTGAAAACTTCCTCAGAAACTACTTACCTCCAAAATGTTTTGTTGTGTCTGCTCCAGACAGTTTTAACATCCCCAATACTCTTGCTGGAAATGTAGTAATTCAATCATCTTCTTTTGCACTGGGTAAACCCACTGATTTCCTTAATAAGTTTATAATGTCCAGTGTAATCAATACATCCCTCACATTTTCTCCGATGTTACTCAAGTTTAAGTAGTGGTGTATAAAGTAAATGTCCTGGATATCATCCTCATTAGTTCCTCTGTTAACGATATTTCTTCTCTCCTGATTAAGAGAATTAGGTTTTCTTACAATCATATCATACTTTATAGTATGATTGCTGAACCTCCTACACTAGAACCCCTGGTACTTACTTGTTGTTACCCATTCAATTCAGGTCTTTAGTGGTATCAGCCCAGAGATTGTCTTAGATAAATGATAAACTATGATTTACTTATTGGAATGCAGTTCCTAGCCAAATTTGACACTAAGATTAGCCATAAAGACCTGTATTTCTCTGTACTGAGGTATTGCATTCCGCTCATCATTTAAAATCTGCCAAAGGAAAAAGGGAAGAGAAACTACAGAATTGCTGATGAACATCCTATGTCCATTGAGCAACAGAATATTGAGTTTAGGACCTAAAGATTATACTACCTCTTTCCACTGTCAATGCTCTTGAAGGAATACTCAGTTTCCCTTTAAATAAGCCATCATTCCCGTTAAATCCAATAACTTAGTGGATAAGGGGATTCAAGTTCTTTTATTGTTGGATCAATTATTTGAATGTATGGATAACCCTAATACATTGATACATGAACCTCTAGCTTTCCTGGGTATCCTTGACCCTGCATATCATGGTCCATTACCATATTGGCGGACAATTAATTGATCAACCCGTGACTGCAATTTGTAACTACCCAATAGTTCTTATCCACACCTACTAATTGATCAAGTAGTTCCCATCTCTGGTTGTGGAATTCTGACCAACCTAGGACTTGATGAACCCATATCATAGCACAAGTGGAGGTAACAATTGGTGATTAATTGCTAGCTGACAACACTAATTGGCGGAGTCCTTAATTTAAAACACTAACATAACCAAGGGCCCTGAAGACTTTGGGGTGATAAAAAGGGCCTAACATAAGATGCTAACTGGTGATTCTCATCCATATAAGCCAAGCTCTACTAGAAGTCCAAGGCTGAAGAAACCCAAGTGGCCATTGAGTTAAGTAACTTATTTGAGACTGATCTCTTGAAACCTTTTTAAAACCCATGGGCTTCTCCTCTTTTGTTGGTCCATAAAAAAGATGATGGATATCACGACGTGATAGACTACAGGTGACTGAATGCAATCACCCAAAAAGATAGCTACCCTTTTCCTCGTATCAATGACTCTCTCTGAATATTAATGTGATCTCAGTTTTTCTTATCCACGGATCTTGACATAAATGTTATCAGATCAAATTGTCACTGGGAGGACAGAGATAAGTGTGCGCTAATATCTATTGAAGGGCTACTAAGCTAACCTTTATTCCTCAGGGTCAATGTCTTCGCAACTTTTCAGCAAGTGATGGACAGTATGCTCAATGATCTTTAAATGTCCTGTGTATCAGTTTATCTGTATGATGTTACCATATTCTCCTGCATATTTAATGTTAATCTAAAGCACTTACTAGAATTTTTTAATCAATGAGGGAAGCATCAGAAATTTTGAAGCCCACTAAATGGATTTTTTCCCAGAGACAGATGAAATTTCTGGTCCATAAAGTTATACACAAAGGATCACTCCACTACCTATCAAGGTCATTACAATCTAGAAGATGTCTTGGCCAAATAGCCTACGTGATGTTTAGGTCTTTTTAGGAATGTTCTGTTACTATCAACAATCTAAGCATCATTTTTATGAGCTAACCAGACCATTGGTATTTTACTCCATAAAGAGGTCCTATTACTCTGAGAGGCATTTCAACTACAAGTTTTTTAAAACCTTAGAGACGCCTTAATGATTACACCCATATTAATATACCACAATTTGAAAATACATCCTCTTGTTCACAGATGCTAGTGATTTTTCAGTCTGAGCTCTTTTGGCTCAACTTTACTCTAGCCAAGTTGATCATACTACTGCTTACTTCAGTAAAACTATGAATTAGTCGGAAATTGTAAGTATCCTGGCTGCTCTCATAAAATTAAATTAGTTAATTCACCTCTTTCTTTCAAAGAAGGGGGAACGTTCCTGAGCCCATCTGTTAGAAAAATTAGCAGATTTAGGGCACACCCTTGATGATTGATAGGTTTCTGCCAAGGCCTCTCATCTTAATTTTTAATAAGTTGAAGAGTGAAGGGGAGGATTTTTCTGGGAAGTCTAATTTGGCTAAAACCTATGTCACAAAAATTGCAACAATCTGAGACAGATTATGAGCTCAATTGGGCAGATGAGACAGAAGTCCTGACAAAAACATCTGTCCAGAAATTAATCCAACAATGTTCACTTAAATGGAATGAAAATTCTTTTTAGGAAAATTGCAAGATATGCTGGCATGCTGGAACCCCAATAAAAAAATTTGGCTACAGGAACTGCGAATTGAGGCACCCACAATGTGCAAGCTGAGCCATGATGCAAATGTTCCAGCGTTTTAAGAAAATTTGTTTGTCCAGTTGTAAGAAATGTTCCCCAGTCCCAGCCCCTCAATTCCCTTTAACTATAAAAACACAGTACTCTGGTGATAGTAGAGTGCTGGGTTATTTTTTACTATCCTTGTAAACCTTTAATATCACCAAATTACTATAAAAATTTGTAATTTTTAAATAGTCTAAAGATTGCTGTTAGGATTCTCCCTTTATTGGGGGAAGCCCCAACTAGGGGTTGCAACCTTCCTACAAGCGGATGCTGGATTGGGCTCCCCATTAACTTGGGGTAAGACTGATCTGAAGTATTGGGGATCAACCCTGATAATTAATTTAGTTGTAAATTCAGCACTGGCGACTAATGCTGAGGATGCTCCCACTCCCCATGTATTTTTTATTTTCCCTCAGCTTTGGCAATCAATGCCAAATCCAACCATTTCTGATCCATTGAGGTTATATAAATACTTTGAGGATCATTTTAATAAATCACCATTTCTGCAATCTCCTTTCCGTTTTTAGCTTTACTTTGGGCCTTAATGGGTTATTAACTCACTGGGGGGATTTGGGCCCTGTCAATAACAAGCTGGGTTAAAGTTCCTCCCCTGAAGTCCCAACAGTGGTGCTCACTACAGGGGCACCCAAGTTCTCAGTGAGAGCTAAGATTGGAAGGAGGAGGGGAAGTCCCTGGCCTCTGACCCAAGAGAGCAAGCCAGGATGGGGGCTAATGGCCCCTGAAGCTAGCCTGAGCGGCCAAGCCCAAGTTACCAGGGTGTCATCCCCGATGACAGCTCTTATGCTGATGCCAGCCCCAGCACCAATGCCAGGACCTCCTCCTGATGCTGACCCCCACGCTGATGCCAGCCCCAGCGCCAATGCTGGGTTTCAACCCCAATGCTGGGACCTCCTCCCAATGCCAGCCCCTGTGCCAATGCCAGGTGTCAACCCTGATGCTGGGACCTCCTCCCAATGCCAGCCCCAGTGCCAATGCCGGGTGCCAATCCTGATGCCAGCACCAGCACCAATGTCAGCTCTTATGCCAATGCTGGGGCCACTCCATGATGACACTCGCCAGATCCTGCCATTGAGTCCACATTGGCTACCTTGGCCCATTCCTCCCTGCTGCCAGGATCTGGTGCCCCCACCTTGGCTTTGACCCCTAGTTGAGGCTTGTGGGGCCTCTTTCAGGATTCTCCATTTATTGGTGAAGCCCTGACTAGGGGTCACAACCCACCTATGGGTGGATGTCAGACTGGGCTCCCTTATTAACTTGGGGTAAGCCTGATCTAAAGTATTGGGGATCAACCCCAAAAATTAATTTAGTAGTAAATTGGCACCAGCGTCTAATGCCAAGGATGTTGACCAATCAATTGGGCTGCGTGGAATTACCATCTAACGTTGACCCAATCAAGTTACCCTTTTGGAAGTACCAGCGACTAATGCTGAGGATTCTCCCACTCCTCATGTATTATTTTATTTTCCTTCAGCTTTGGCAATCAATTCCAATTCAACCATTCATGATCCATCAAGGGTTTATATATACTTTGAGGATCATTTTAGTAAATTACCATTTCTCACAATCTCCTTTCCATTTTTAGCTTTACTTTGGGCCTTAATGGCCTATTAACTCAAAGGCGGCTTCAGGTCCCTGTCAATAATGGGCTGGGTTGGAGTTCCTCCCCAAAGTCCCAACAATTCCCAAGATCCACCCCAACCAATAGAGGGTCCACATTCATTTGTATCTGTATTGATGGTGGCCGTCACAATAGTTATTTCAGCCTTTTCCTCCCTCAGCGTGGAAATACTCAGGATTTCTACCCTACGAGTTTTGCAAAATGCCCCCATCCAGCAAAACAACTATCAAGAATTTTAAGCTGAAAGGAATGGCCAAACGCTCAACTTAATCTGTCCAAATTATAACTGAAACAAAGCTGGTGAATTAGCAGTCACATTTCATGGAGACACGATTGGTATGAATCCTGATGAAGCGCTTGCCGCCCCTCAGTATCAAGTATGCACCTGAAATTACCAGTAGTACAGCCCAAAAGTAACACTATGGAGAGCGAATTGACCCATCACGTAATCTAATTTTCCAAATCATGGAAGAAATAGGAATGAAGATTTGGTGATGCTACTTAAAGCAAAATGGCTGGGATTGTACCTGATGAGTCCATTGTTACCACACGTTATCAGGTGCATATACAACCAATTCAGGAGACCTACCCAAATAAAAAACAAAAATGAACGGAACAATCCCCTTCCATTGATCCAGGCATTATAACCCCATATTTGAAGCGTGGTCAAGATTAATCTCTGCAATCAGCTTATTGGTTGGAGCAGGGATAATTTTCATAGACCATTATTTTCCACAATCGTCCCCACGAAGTTCTTATTCATGTAACATCAGAACGGCGATACCTTTTGGACTCTGGATTCTATTGTGGGTATTAAAGTACCCCCATGGAAACCAAGTCTTTCTTTGGCATGTTGATTGTCTGACAGAAAAGAACTATAGATTTACAGAATATGAGTGCTTGGATGTAGTGCTAGCTATATAATATTTTCTACCTAACTATATGGTAAACACTTTACAAATTGTTTTATGTAATTATTCAGAAAATGATTACCACAAATGAAATTTTTTAAGGGTGACTTGTGGGATGGGCCTCTCAATTTACTTACTACAATTTTTTTATTATGCATCAATTTGAGGCTATCCATAAAAATGCTAATGGGTTATCCTGCTTACCATTACTAACTTTTAATGCATCTAAAGAATATTTAGTATATTGATTGATAGGATGACTCAAGAGGAGGGATCAAGAGCCCCAGAATTTCAAGAACGGCTAAAACGTATGACATATCATACCCAAATTGAGGAAGGGCTACTATATAACCAAGTTAAGATTAGCTAACTTATTTCCATCCCTTGTCCATAACCTCATTTGTTATGAAGACGCATACTAATGTGACGGGTAAGCGCTCTACTTAAACCTAACAGTGGCTTAAAGAGTAATTCTACAGGAAGGCATTATAAATTCCAATTATAATATCTTATGCTTCTTTATTTAAGCCAACCAAGGCCCTACTAACCCAATTTTACTAATATCAAGTTATTGAATTGACACAGCTTTTCCTGAATGGCAGTATAGATGTCATCAAATTTATATATAATGCCATGTAAGGGTTTCACTATATTATCTTAGCCATCAATCATTTCACAGAGTGGTCTAAGACTATATCATTATTCACTGCCAAAGCTAAGTGCACTGCCTCTTTTTATTTAAAAAAAGTCTATAGCCAGAATGGAAGGCCAAAAGTCTTCCTATCTTATAATGGAATGAATTTTGTTTCCTCAGGTTGTTATCAAACGTAATTCATCAAATTGGGACTTGCCAAGCCTGTACAGTTCCCTATCATCCTTCCACTAATGGGCCATTGAGTGAGCTAATGTTACTCTCATCTCTATCCTCCGCAAGATGATTCAAACTGAACTGAATTAATGAAACAAGTCTCTCCTAAAGGGCTTTAATTGCTTACTGAGTAAACTATCACCAAATAAGGACGTCTCCATTCAAGGCTCTTTACAGTCAGAAATACTTGTTACCATTTATTGTCCAACCCATTTTGGAAGCATATATACACAACGCCGCCAAATTACCCATTAGGAGACTGGAAGAGGAGATATTCAGATTGCAGGCTTTAATATACAAATTCATAGACACTATTACCAGAAGAGAAACTGAACAAACCAATACCAAGAAGCCCCTCATGCCTGAATGTCAAGTGGGGGACTTGGTACTCCTCTAGATTCACTGACCTGAAGGAATATTCTATAAATTGATGTATTATGGTCTAGCCTCTATTCAGTGGTATGCTTATGTAGCTCTAAATATTTCATCTCTTCAGTCAAGAATGGGACTGTCATTAATCAAATCATGGAAGATTCTTCCAGAGCTACATAACCCTTGCAAGATCTTGATGTGTTGTCAGAAAAAATTAAATTTGAGTCAGCTTAGACAAAGAGGTTGACATTTAGTAAGGATGATACTAGTTGACAGAAACTGTAAGTCCTGAGGAACAGCCACTTTGCTTGGACCAGGCCAGCATCCATTTAGGCACAAGAGGGGTCCAAAGGCTCAGGCGAACCCCCTGTCACAGCAAAGTGACTGGCTCTGGTGATGGAAGAGAGCTGGGTCACTGACCTGGCCCCCAGGGATCCCTCTTCTATGCCCATCCCTTTCTCCTTTAACCTGGTGGAGATGATAGAGGGGGTCTGAAGAGAGTTTTTCCATTCCAGGGGCCACTGGCAGGATTCTGGGACTCACTCTATTCTGACCCCATTACCAAACATTTCCTAGCAGAGAGGTAGAATGGGTTCTGAGTCTCATTTTCGGATACCATGTCAGGGAAGCTTGTTTAGGTTGCCTGTTATGAAATAATGAATATGGAACAATAACCTTAGTTGGACAGTCGACCCATAAGCCAACACGATTGTCCCAATCTGATGAAATGGATTCTGGCATAACTGGGAACACAGGAAGCCTGACTTAAACAAACAGGTTCCAGGTAAGAACAGTATAACTGATTTGATTCAAAACCTGGAGGAGGCTATTAAAGTTTTACAGTTTTTTCAGAAAGTTTTAGAAAATCCCTCTGCCCAATGGCTCCTTAGCCAATTGGAGAATGCTGCTGGCCTCTTTGGGACCAATCCTTCAAAGCCTATTGTGATTTAAGTATTCTTACATTACCCAGCTTAATTGATTATACTACATCTGTTTAACCACTAGGGGATGAGTTCAGCTAGTTGATGTAGAGTTATTGATTTACTAGGATAACTATTGCTTGGAGAAATCTTACTAGCAAACAACAAGCAATCCGCCAGGTTTTGATCCGCTGTATTGCTATTGTTTTTTTAGGATGATCTTCAACGATAAACAAGTGATTAGGTCAGTGATCTTATATTAATGATTTCATTAAATTAGAGGACTCAATTGGGTTTTGTTGCCAATTGACAAAGGTTTTATGTGTTGCTAGGTGATTGATAATGCCTGTGATAAGAAACTTGTGAGTTAACTTTTTAGGTATTGTGACCTTTTGTAAATGGGTAACCGTCTCAGTTACCTAAGAATGATGTTAAACTAATAAGGGTAACATGCTGGGGTTGAGCGAAGGCATTGGAGCACAATTTTTGATTAAACCCAGAAGAGGTTGCTTATGGTCTGCGGCGGAATTAAACCAAACTAATGAGGAAGATCATCGTTGAGCGCGACTCTGGAGGGTTGCTTTATTGGAGACATGTGTATTTTTCAATTTGGGCGCAAACAAAAGAGTTGGCGCTTAATTTCCTTATAAATTCCCTTGTGATTGATAAATTAAAGCAGATAGAAAAGTATTTTCAGATAAAATACTTTAATATTTAGACTGTCATACATTTAGTGTATAGTTTACTTTTAGAACTAGAGTGGAAGAATAAGATAAGTTTTGTCTCTTTTATTGCTAACTCCGCGGATTCTGAATCAAGAGAGAAGAGAAGAGCCACTAAACCTAATATTAGTTTAAGTTCTATCAGAAAAGAAGAGTTAGAGGAAAAAGTTCCCTCACATTCCATATGTTCCTTTAAAGATTAGAAGGACAAGCACCAGTTTAGTGTTGGACCCAATATTTAACTTGTCTGTGAAAAATTCAGCTAAAGTAGTAGTCTTCTTACTATTATTACCATATCAATTAATTATCAAAAGACATAAAATGCACATACCAGGAACCTTTGCAGTTAACAAGAGAGCTGAAGCAAGCCACAAGCCTGCAAGTTTCATAAGCTATAGCGCTCTCAAAAAGTCAATACTTGGTGCCAACTACAGGGGGTAGTTGAGTTTTTAAGCCAAATTAAATAGAAGGCCATGTCAACAAATTCTTACAAACTGACCTAAGGAAGCTTTGGATAGAACTAGTACCATTTATAAGAATGTGCTAAACTCAGCATCACAGACTGATTTCACTACTTTGGAGGAATGGAAAAAAGCTTAGGAAGAGGTTGAGCAAGTCAGAAAAGTCAACAAAGACCTTTATGGAAAAGTCACCTCCTTGAAAATAAAGGAGACCATATTAATTAAAGAAGTAATAGATCATAAGACAGAGTGAGAGGCAGATAGAGAATTCTTACTAAGGATCTACAAAGATATGGCTCGCATGTTGAAGCGCATAGAGGAACTAGAAATTCAAGTATTATTGCACTAAAATGGAGGCAAATGAGGCTGACAATAATACATATGTAAATCCAGTCAGTAAGACACAACTAACAAGAAATAAGATTAGATTGTTCGCTGCAATTTTGGAGATGGCTCCCAAAGTTACATCTTTCATCAGTCAGGTTGCCATGCAGGATTCTCCTGCCAGCAAAGCAATGAAGGAATTTTTGGAATACACTAAAATTACTACAATTCACTGGGATAACACTCCAGTATTTCCCTGCATATTTAAGAAGACAATGTTTAAATATGGTGATGAGCAGAAGGCAGTTACTGTGATGAACTGACTAGACATCAATTGTCAAAATCTGGTGTTGCCCCATCTTAATGGGGACAATTGGATGTATAGTAAAGCCAACGAAGCAACTATAACAGAATTTGGTAGCCCTACGCAGATGTCCAATCATATACAGACGTTTATGGGCATTAAATTCCGAAAGGATAAGAGTCTAACAGATTTCATTGACTTGTTCTAACAGAAAAGCAAATCCTGGATGGTGTGAAAGTATTATTAGATTTTAATGCATGAATTATAATGCAAGCAGTGCTTTGGCCCTAACAAAATTTTCATTGTAAGTAGGTTCAGCACTTGTAGCCCATATGTCCACATCACAGATGGTGGATCATCTAAAAATGTTAGGAGCAAACTTCAAAGCACCTAAGTGAACTTTTAAGGCCCTTTCTGTTATAAATCTGAGAATAGTGAAATCCGCTGAGCCCAATAAATAGAAACAGAATTGAGTCAATATGGGAAACTAGGCCAAAGGACAAAAATGAGTGGACAAGACTCATGTCTGCTGCACCAATTTGTAAAACCTGGACATTTCGCCACTCAATGTTGGATCAAGGAGCCAAAAGAGCAAGTTACTTTAGTTCAGGCTAAAAATAAGAAAACTTGTCAAGAGTTGTGAAAAGGACCCGCATCCTAGATAGGGAACAAGCTAGCACTGCAATTAAACCTGTTTATCCTGATATATTTAACAGCGACCTGGATATTTCAGATTTATTTTTAAATGAAGAAACACATGATCCTTTCTATCAGATGGATAATTCGATATAAACACCATTAATTAAGAAAAAGTGAAGGGAATTGACCTCAAATCTCAGAAGTTTCTCAGACATACACTCGTTAGCTAGCAGAAAAACTCAGATCTGTCAAAAGTATGGAAGAATTACTCAAGAGGAAATTTGATGAGGTTAACATATCATTCCCTATTAGAATGAAAAAGGAATCTTTTCTTGATCTATCCACGCATGTTAATTTATAAACTTGACACAGCAAATAATGCTGCTATTCACTCAGTAATCACCCTATTACAATACTCTGAGTGTACATATGTGGATATTATAGACAACCCAGTAAGAGTACAGGTGACAATTGGATCTTTATTTTGCTTTGATAGCTATAATCAAAGCCAAACTTGGTCTTTTAAAAAAAACAACAAAACATGGCTGCTTGAATGAGCAAAATTATTAAAATAGTTGATGGTTTCAACGCCTGCTGGTGTGTTTTGACCACCACTAAAGTGTGCTTAAACTGACTCTGATAGCCCTCCCAACGCTACTGGGTGTTATGTCCTCCCTTGGGACTTGGCCCACCACCTTGTAAGCTCCCAGGCGGTGCTCCGGAGCCCTTATTCCTCCCACAGAGCAATTTGTGTTTCTGCCTCCAGGTCATATATATGAATCTTTCCATGTGCAAGCATGGCCATCATCAAGATGGCCATGGCGGCTTTTAAACTTGCCAGATTTATTGACTTCTGCCCCTTTAAGGGGTACTTTGATCTCAGCTTCCATTAAGAAGCCAATGCAGTGGCAGCAGCCAAGCTGCAAATCAATTTTAGAAAAATCCCCATTCCCACCATTCAAGACCAGCTCCCAGATGAGGCCACTTTTGTGGACTAGTTTTCTGGGTTGCCCTCCCATCTCTTCCCCAAACGCCTCCATCACGAGCTTATGGAGGGTTTAGCAGTTTATAAAGCAGACCCTGTTTTGCAATTTGTGGTTCCAAATGGTGGAGATCATCTGGCTGGGCCTCACGTATTTTCAATGATCCACCCATTTCATCATGATATCCATATCAAGATTCCCCTCCCCCCACACTGTGATCAGATCTGCCCCTGATCACCCATTATGGGCGCATGTCAAAAACAGTCAGGCCATTTGCCCCTTGTGTTTTGAGCTTGACCACTTAAAGCAAGTGCCCCATAGTTTCTGCTCCCACCGCTTCTGCTACTCATTCCTCAGGCGTCAGTCCTGCGACTGTTTCACCCCAATTTTTTGAATAGGGCTCAATCCTCCAGACACTAACCTCAGGGCAATTTGGCGCCTCTCCAAAAGTGGCATCTAATCAAAACAAAATTTTTATTGATTTTGGATCAAAATTTGACTGGATTATGGAATCCTGAGTCGATGGCTGAACCAGTTTTAGCTGAGCTGCCGTGGTTGACAGCATGTGGCCAATAAGCTCCTGCAACTGCTCCAATTCTGATGGCTGGTCCAGTGCTGGCTGAATTAATCCCTTTGAGGCTCTTAGATGGATTGATGAGGACAAACGGCCGTGCCATGTAAAACTGGATTTTGCATTGGAGCAGTTTTTTGTTAACCCTCCTGAATCACAGCCCCGCCAACTTCACCCAAAAACAGCTTTCCTATTTATAAAAACAAAAATAAAATGGTCTTGAGGCTGCAGCTGCCCCTGTCAACACCCTACTTAGCCAGCAACTCCATGGGGCGATGGACCCCCTTGTTGAGGGTATTCCTATCCCAATTTACCCCATGATTTTTAAAAGATGCGAATTAAAAAAATGAGGAGCTTTCTTTTAGTGTGAGCCACGCTTTCATTGATGCAGCAAAAACTTTTCTTTTTGACCCCTGTTAGCCCAAAACCTGCCAGCACATCAAGTCATCACTTGTGTGCCTGATATAATCACTATTGCTGAGCATCAACTTGCTCAATACTCTGAGGCAATGGACACTGCTGGCCTCATCAATGAAGAGAACCCACTATTATACCTCCTGATGCCTCATGTTGCTGATGCTCCTACCCCCAATGTTGTCCGCCATGGTCCACCAGCTAAAGCGGGTGCCAGACAAAAGTTTCCCCAAAGCATCCTCACCTTCTGATTTGGCTTCCTAGGCTGTTAGCTGAGGTGCCATATTAAGAAAAAGAATTAATTTCTAATAAACCCTTTGTTTGGCCCATTTGAAAATAAAGATGCATGGCGGCTCCCCCTTTTGGGTTGGTCACCACTAGTGCTAAAAAAGTACAGGTGATAATTGACAGTGGAGCGATCATTGATATCATTTAGAACAAATTGGTGAAACAAATGAAGATTACACTGGATCTAGAGCACCGGAAAGAATAATAAACTGTTTTTTTATTTATTTGGGGAAGGTTGACCAGGGGATGATCACTTCTGATATAGCTGATATAAAACAATTAATTGTGAAAATTAGAGACACCCCAGAGGGTTCTAAGCCACTCTTGTTGTCTCCAGGGCCATCAAGTTTAGGACGGTAGGGAGGGGGTTTATGCTGGCTTGTTCTTGGATGCAGCATAAGTGAAGGAAAGAATCAATCTGTAGGAACCATATGGGAAACAATGTATTGATTGTCCTTCTGTTACGTGGGGTCATGTTTCCAAACAACCATGCTTGAAAATGTTCCAATATATGGTAGTGAAGGTAATTGATGGCTTCTTGGATTGTAGGTGTTGCTTTTTTAAACGATTCCAGTACTATTGTATGGATCGTCCATAGTGCTATTGCTACTATTAACGCCCTGAGGTATGGATGGATAGGTGACTCCATGTTTAGAGTGAACATGTTCCTAACTAGGCTGAATGATTCTCCACTGTCTTGGCGGAATAGGCGCATGACCTCTTTCCATATAACCACTGATGTTGGACATTGTTCTAGACGGTGTACTAGGCTTCCATATTGACCACATATTGTACAATAGGAATGGGTTGCATTTGACCGTTCTGCTGTGCGTTACACTCTCCTCATGCATCTCCACACATGTGCTCTTATCCTGGATTGAAGTAGTGAGTGATGTGTGTATCTCCAAACTCCTATTTGGGTCTCCAGGTTGTAAGGTATATCCATATGATCCCTGTAAATAATCAAGCTATGGCACTCAGGTTTCTGCATATTATGTTGTCTGTGACTGTTTGGCCATTAATTTCCTGTCTGTGAGTTAGCCTTGGGCATCCTCGGTGACTGGTATGACCACATATGTGAATCTTCCACTCTGCTCTTCTCATGGTTAGAAGTATATGTTTGAAATGTGCAGGAGTGCCATGTGGTCCTGCAGCTGTGGGATTAGACACCAGATATTTGATTAATGTGTTTGGGTAATCTGGTTTTCTTAATTGGAGCGCTTTTGTGAAGATATACCTTGCTTTTCTGGCCCAATGTATATCTGGAGGATCTGGACTAGTCGCCTGAGATATTCAGGATCCTAGTATATGGGTCGCTTGCTCTATATAATTAGCTAGCCCCATACCTCCGTTCCTCCTAGAGCTGAATAGGGTTTCAAGGCGTACAGGGGGATTGTGGTTGGACCAAAGCCATACCTGTAGTAAGTCGTGGATTGTGTTAAAAAAGGCTGGTGAGAAAGCTATTGCATGGGCCGTAAACCATATGATGGATAGTATCATGGAGTTAACTATTGTGACCCTTCCTGTTAGAACTGTTTGATGTCCATATAAGGATGTAATGCCTCTTGCTATTTTATCTACAAGTTGATTTTCTATCATGGAGTTGGCGTAACTTCCTGCCTCTAACCATACCCCCAAGTGACGGACAGGTCCAGCTGCCGGCTTGGTGGTGAAGGGAAGTTTCAATGGGGCAATTGCTGACCTTCACCTCCTATGTCTGGTGAGGAGTTTTAATGTTGTATTGGTTTGTTGACCCAGGGTAGATGGCACCCAATGGGTCTGATATTTCCACAGGAGTATAATTTCCGTTTTCTCAATGTTAAGTGATGCGTTGCTTATGGCTAAATACTCTTGTATTATTTTCTCAATTCTGCAAGCATTCTGGTTAATGGATATTCCACCACAAAGTTGTCAGCGAAGGCCATCATTTTGACTGGTGGTTGGCCTTTAACATTTATTCCATTGAGAAATGTATTTGTATTTCGGATTAGGGGATCCAGACTAAAATTGTATAGTAGAGGGCTTAGAGGGTCCCCTTGTTTGAGTCCTCTCTGTGGAAAAACTGGTTTAGTTAAGAACCTGCTCCAAGCGCAGCCATGGTAGCTGAATCTGTGAACAACATCACCCAGTTTATGAATCTGTTTGGGAGTTTGAATTTTTGAAGGCAGGCCCTGAGATAGGTCCAGCTCACCCTGTCGTATGCCTTCTGTTGATCTAAAAAGACATTTGCTCCAGAGGTTTTGGACTGGCAGACATTTGCAACTGTGTGGATATTGTCCCATATGGATCTTCTTAAAACAAATTCTTATTGTGTTGGGGATATCGCATCAGTTGCAATTTCTCCTAGTCGTTTGGCCATAATTTTAGTGAATATTTTAGTATCAGTGTTGGTTAAAGGAGATTGGGCGCCAATTGGATAGGTTTAGTCTGTCTCTTTTTTGAATAAAGTGACAGTGTAAGCTTCTTTGCCTCCAGGTAGGAAAGATGTTTCCATTATACACTTGTTCATGGAAGCTAAAAGAATATTAGATATGTTAGTAAATATTTTATATAAAATTTATAGGGAATCCCATCAGGTCCAGGGCATTTCCATCTTGGTACACCGCGTACTACTTCCCATAGTTTCTCACGGAATATCAGGTTAATTAAATTGTTATTTTGAGCAATGGTGTCAATATGTGCACTTGTGATGAATTTTTCAATTTTTGCTGGTTTGACCAGTTCAGATTTATATTAATTCATGTAAAACCTGTGTACTTCAGTTGAAACTTCTTCAGTTGTTTCCACTATGGATTTGTCTGGTCATCAGACCTATGTGCAGGCTCTTGTATTTTTCTGGGCATGAAACTTATGGAAAAAATAGCTTGAGCAAGTTTCTCCATCTTTAATGTTTTTTGTTTTATATTGAACCCCAACTCAGTGTTGGTGTTCGCATATCAGGGTATTTAGCTTAGCAAAAACTTCTGCCCATTTGTGACCCCATCCAGGGATGTATCCTGTGCGTGGGAAATTGTTTTCCAGGTGATCAATTTCTGCTGAGGTGTGTTTGATAAAGGCTGAAGCTGCCCTGTGTCTTCTCCATGCTGTGTGTTTAATCTGTTGATTTGTTAATTTTTTTAAAATTTTCACAGGTGGTTAATGGATATGAACAGAAAGGTGTTTGAAAATCCCTTGTTGAGGATATTTCCTCCATCTAGGATTGAAATTCCGAGTCAGCTAAACTTTCTGGGCGTATTCTGCACCACCTGAGTGCTTGGGTAGTTGTTTCCACTGGTGTGTAGTAGACCAAAACTAGCTGATGGTTGTAAAGTTCGGTTTTTGTAGTTTTGAATTTAGAAATTTGGTGTTGGAAAATTAATGATGCAAGTATTAGATCTATCTGTGACATAGAGATAAGTGCACCGTTGTGTACATGTGGGCGTGTCATGTTCTTTAGTAGAAGTGACCTTTTAGTAATGGATCATATAATCCCATGGTGGCCTTTAGCATGCAAAGTTCCACTTGCCCTTGTGGTGTCTCCATTGTGTGTGGCCATCGGTCAGTAGCTGGGTTAATCCAGCAGTTCATGTCTCCCATGACAAAAGTATTTGCTGGAAGATGGAGTTGTGTTAGAGCTGTGAAAAACTCTCGTTGGTCCAGTGCACAGTTTGGTGCATACACACTGGCTATTGTGTACACTTCTTTTTGCCATGAGAAGGTAACGGCTAGTATGTGGCTGTCCAGGAACAAATTTTTCAAATAAATTTAAGGTTTTGGTTTGCATATACTATCACCCTCACAGTGCTGCGACCAAAACAATATTGTTGGGAGGAGCATGTTTTCTCATGCCTCCTCCTTTCCCTGTGAACAGTGGGTTTCCTGCACCACCAGGATATCCACAGGTGGGTTTTGTCGGAGACTCAACTTATTGGCCTGGGACATTAAGGCCTTGAGTCCTACTATGTTCAGCGTCCCTATCTCTACTGAGACGCCTGATGCACCTCAGGAGCGGTTAGCAGGGCCCCCTGGCCCCACTCCCTCACTCACATTGCTCTCCATTGCACCTCTGCTGTGAAGAGCATAGCCATGAGTAGGAGTTGGTGTGTATTCTGTCCCTTTAGTTACCACTGTTTTTGCTCCTCATTTGCCTTTGTTTGTTTTCAATTTATCATTGTGGTGCACTTGTGTGCTCTTATTGACCACATTTTCCTCTTGCGTGTACCATTGTTGATTTTCATTCCAGATTGTGTTTTTCTCTGCAATTTTGGGGGGTGTGCTGAATCCCTGTTTTGATGAATTTATTTCCAAATCAGGTTTCACCAAATCAATTTTTTTGGATTGGTTGTTTGGTTTTCCACAGGATGTGATTGGCTCATTGAATCAAGCTCATCCATGTCTTCCTGGATTGTTCCAGTGAGATGGATGATTCCGCTGATTCCCTTGCCTTGGCTGCGGCCAGCTTTAGAGCTTGTTTGGCTATTTTTTTGTTCTTTTGGGGAAATTGGGTCAAATTATTTTATATTGCCTGTATTCTCTCCAGTTGAATGCTTGTGTGGTGTCTGTGATTTTGGTGTACTCTGAGTTGTCTTCACTCATTTCTTCCTCACAGAATCCATTTCTCTTAGGCCTTATTTTATGAGACAAGCATAAATCTTGTGCCCAAAGGCCTGGCAGTGGTTGCATATGGGGGGGGTGAGCTCTCTACTGCTGCATGGAATAGTTGAGATTTTTTCCCACCAATAGTAAAAGATGTGAGGTGAGGGATTTTTGTAATATCTTCCTCTATCTCCTGGTTCAGGGAAATATTGTGATTACCTTCCCAGTGCTAAGGGTCAGCATCAGCTGGAATCTCTGCATTTTGAATTGTTTAATTTCTCTGTAGGCTTCCAAGCCTTCTCAAAGATGTCAGTTGACTACTGTGCATGCCAGTGTAGTTGGGAGGTAGTTGAAAATTATAGAAATATTTTTGGATTCTGTCCAGCGTGTGCGTTTGGTTGATACCAAATGCTGACTGTTGGAAAGGTCAAGTATTACTCTGACCTTCACTGCTTCATTTGCTTCATCCATGGTTTTGAACCCAAGGTCTACCCAACCTTTGCAGATAGTATAGGTTGTTAAGTACACCATGTGTGTGAAAAATTCAAGTTGGACTTTGCCAAATTTATCCCACATTGTTCGTGTTTCTACGCCCAGGAATACTTGTATCCTAGGTTCCATCAATGACAGTGGTTGTGATTGGGATACTTCCATGTAGCTGCAATATTTTACAAAGAAATTCATGAAACCCGTGGGGTGCACCACCTTGGGTTTTTTGTTTTACTGATATTATCATTTGCTCCTGTGCGCTTGGTACCTTTGGGCAGTGCAGATCCAGGTCCGCTGCCCTCTACCACTTTCGCCCAATTCTTTACTTTATTAATCAAGCTCATCTCACCTGGTGTTGATTATCAGTTTGTACTGTTTGAATCAAATTATATTTTTAAAAGTGATAGTAATCGGAAAGAAAAGCTCCTAGAATAAGGAACTGCCAAACCAGATAATATATTATCTTGTGAAGCCTATAGTGTGCTACCACTTTTGGTTCATATCTCTGGTGGTATCAGCTCCAGCTATAGTGATGGATAATTAAAATTATGGCATACACAGCAGGATGGATTTCTGATAAAGTATGGTGCAAAATGTAAATTTTGAGGAGAATAACCTGAAAATTTTGGGGCAAACCATAACCTTGGTATATCAGCGGAAAGAAAAATGCCACTGACAAAAAAGACAAATCTTGTAAACTTAATTTACAATGACGGCATTGTTCCTATCCAGTACAAGTTGAGCTGAAAAAAATCAGGGAAGTGCTAAAGGAGATTCTCAAAAAAGTGATCTACCGTTGAGGATAAAAACAATAAACACCATTCTGCTGGAATGCAAATCATAGTTAAATACAGGGTTAACGCTGGAAATCCAAGGGCAGTTATATGAAGAAGTAGTCACCTATGGAAAAAATCAAGGATCAATACATGGGTAGCACCAGTGATTATCATGCCAGGATATGGAAAATAAGAGTGCTACTGGCCATTCTGAGAATAAAGCTAATGACAGTAGAAAAGATTAGTCATTGTGTTTCTGTATTTAATCTTGAAGGTAGAGATAAGTAAATTCTTTGAATTCTTACTATAAGCTGAGATGGGATTACTGGCAGATGATGCTGAAAGAATCAACATTCTGGTTGATCATGAGCAACTGGCTGATTTATTAGAGTGACAGCAAGAAGAGGTGCTCCAATGTAATTATTGGCAATATTTGCCCAGGATGCCCATGACCTTGGATGTGCTAAAAACGTGATCCATAAGCTCAAAACTGAGGAATATCCGCTGATAAGAATGTGACCTGTCCGCCAGTCTAGGGCTTTTAAAGCAGTATTCAGTGAAGAAAATTAAGAAGTTAATTGAGTATAAGCTCCTTAATCTGTTAATGATTCCATGAGTATGATTCTAATTGTAAAGAAAAAAAGGATAGATCAAATTGTATGGTGATTTTTTAACACCAATTAAATAAAATACAAAAAAGGATTACTATATGCTACCAAAGATAAATGCTCAATTGCTAGGGGACGCCAAGTATTTTTGGCAATGGACTAGGAAACAGAAAATTTGCATATAGATTTGCCATAGGAAGATCATGAGAAATGTGCTATAGTTACTGCATAAAGACTATTACAGCTGGCCAGAATGCCGCAGGTATTGTGCAACGCTCCAGTGACATTCCAGAGGCTGATGATTCATATTGAGTGATTTAAAGTTGTCCTGCATTTTGGTATAATTAGATGTCAGTGTATTCAGCAGGGCTTTTTAATCATTTGCAATACTTAGAAAAAGGTTTAAGCGCCTAGAAGTGACAAACTTAAGATCAAGCCGAGAAAATATCATTCTTAATATAGAGCTTAAGTATTTAGGGGTTTTGATAAAATCCAGAGGACAGCAACCACAGACGCAGAAGATTACAGCCATTGAACAGATGTTAATCATAAAGAGCAAATTATGATATACAATTATTTCTTTAATAGTCAGATACTATCACCGATTCTTAAAGGATTCTGCAAAAATTGCTAAACCATTACTACCTATATAATGGATCTGTAAAAAGGATGCGTGTGGAATGAGGATGCCCAAAAACATTTGATGGGTTAGGCCAATATTTTATGACTAGTTTTATGCTAAGATACACTAAATTAAATGGGAATTCTTAATTCACACTGATGCTTGTTACCACCAATCAACACCGTTTTAATTCAAGTAGATGTAAATGGAGAAGAACACCCATTGGCATATTTAAGCAGAAAACTGACGCCAGCGGAAAGGAATTATACTGTGATAGAGCGCAAGTGCCTCACAGTGAATTATGCCTGCAAACAATTTTAAGTGTATATACATGGGATGCACTAAAGTCAAAACTGAACACTCATCTTAACAGTGGTTAAACAACTTTAAGGAACCAGAGGGACGACTGGCCTGATGGAATTTTAAAATTAAATTCTTACACTTTTAAGATAATACACTGAGCAGCACATCAGAGTTCTGAAGGATTATCGAGATTGCCTGCCATTCAATTCATCTATATCAAGTGGACGGGCTATTCCAGAGGATTATTGAGGAAGAATATTGGGGATAATCCCTAAGAAATTCAAGGTGCGCTGAAAAAGTAATGGAAAACACCAAACTTAAAAACACTGAGCTATACAAATTGATTGACAATAAAATGTATTAATTCCCAAAACCATTAGAACTAGCATATTCTATTCAAGTGCATACAAAGGTGTCAGCCATCTTGGCCTAAGGAAAACCATGGACCATATACTTTATTATTAATACTGGGAATCAATCAACTATGATGTCACAAATTATCTGGCCTGCTTCATGGAATGTTAACTCCACAAGCTTCACATGAATGTGATGTGATACAGCTATTATGCCCTGGGTTTTCTTGGAACATGGTTTTAATAGATGTGATGGAACCCTTGAGTGTTAGTACTTTCAGGGGCTGGTACTACTTTATCCCAGTTTGTAATAGCAAGCCGTGAACTTGCTATACCTGAGCTAAAGTTCCAGTATAACAAAGGGCAGTGTGTACCATATAGAGAATGGTAAGGGCATTTGGGCAGTTTAACCTTAAATAAGGAAGGATTGCTTTAACCACTCCCATTTCTGTTAAGGCCAGTAAACCAGCAATGTTTGGATGTGAAAGTTATGTAAGAGGGAATTGTTCAGGTATAGGTGTTTCTGCACCCATAGTTATAGGTTTTATGGAATAAATGGTTAGACTTTATGGCTTTTTTACTGTACGGTATATGAAACTGTTATAATGAAATTATGTACTTAAATGATATAGCATATGATAATATTTTATTGACCGTAAAGGCTAACCATTTGGACAGCCTATTTTTATATCCCATTGAACTTCCTGGACTTACCTAAGCTTAATTGATTTTTTAGATAGCACTATACTTCTTTTGAGCTTATGGTATTACGTCTTGCATATGATTTTGAAAGCAGAGGGAATCATCTCAGTATCATTGTAAATTCGTTTTGGTGCAATTAATTGACCCAATATCATCGCAATTAAGGTAAAAGAAAAGCGATTAATTGAACAAAATTCATTACTATTATGATTTGATATGCAAATAAACGATCTAGCTTCAACACAAATCCTCTTGATCTGATGAATTGTATCTGAAATCTTAGGAATGCCTTTGTTGTCAGGCTTTACCCTGACAAGTACTGAGGGAGTAAAGTATATCATTGTGGTACTAACATTCTGACTAAATGGGTCAAGACAAAAGTCTTGGTCAACGTGGATTATGCAAGCACAGAGATATTAATACTGGACCAAGTGGTATATCAGTATGGATGGTTGCAAGTTTTATTAAATGACAACAGAACCAGTGTACATCCCATGTGATCAATACAGAACTAATTAATAGGGAACTGAGGATTAATTTCCATTACTTATCAGCCAGAAATGAAAGGAATGGTAGAGAGACTCAATGGAACTCTAGCTGTGATGCTATGAAAAATTAGTAGCAGGGAAAACTTCCCCTTGGAGATTGTATCAAGGTTCAGTTTCCTTCTCATATAATATTAGTTATCATATGACAACAGGGGAAAACGCCGTTCAAACTTTTATATAACCTAAGAGCAGCACTGCCGCCTATTTTTCTGCCTTCGTCCTGGATAAGATCAAAAAGGCAATATGACTCAAATGCTGTCAGACAATTACAAGTCTGATATATTGATAAGATTGGTTCAGAGAAAAATAATTAATGTATCAGCCAAAAGACCCTGGTCAATTCCCGGTAAAACCCCACAAATCAGGGTAACACTTTTACTAAATATTGGGCAAACAAATCGAGTTTAGGCGGTCAGATTGCACTGAACTGTTGGCCAAATTTGGGGAGTTCAAAAAAGCTCCTCCCCCAACCTTGTATAGTCTAGTAAAGGTTACACCATGGAAACTGTCCCCTTTTTATAGGGTTTGAAGGGGTCCAACCAAGTAAAAAAAGATTTCCAGACCATTGATTGGTTCAAATTCATAAAACATTATCTAATGGACTTGTCCTTCCTGTTCCCAACCCTCAATTGGCCAAACCGCCCAAACGAGGCAAGTTTGAGAGATCTGATAGGTTAATGGCTCATATTACCTTATTTTGACTTTATTAAGCTACCAAAACTTTGAGCCTCAATGTTTTAAATATTAATATTGACTTATTAAGTACTCGCTTTCTT
The DNA here is from genome assembly GCA_022478985.1 of Massospora cicadina. NCBI lineage: Eukaryota > Fungi > Entomophthoromycota > Entomophthoromycetes > Entomophthorales > Entomophthoraceae > Massospora > Massospora cicadina. Next base: position 15,698 of record JAKSZP010013602.1, on the reverse strand, counting down.
TTACCCCCATGCGACGCCTAATAAATATCTATAGAAACTAAACCTTTTTAGTATTTATTTTTTTAGATATTTTCATATAAGTGGTGAGAAAAGCCCACAAGTATATTGTTAAAACGATGCAAAAAGCACCAGAGAGCCTTTTTCTCAAGACAAAAATCCAACAAGTGTGCTCATTACAGGGATACCTGTACACCACAAAAACGGTGTAATAATGGAGGTGTTGGAGATGGTAACCCTTATAGCTTTCCGCTGACATTAAGCCTAGGCTAGCACTTATTGAACAAGAGCTAGCCACTACTTTGTCTCCTTAAACGTCTCAAGCAGCACTCATCTCAATGCCCAGTTATATAAAAACCTTCACTTCAAGATAAGTTCACACCTGGTGAGGGCAGTATTGCCTCCTTCCTTTATGTTTATAAAATCTGCGATGGAAAAAGAAACTGACAATCAAAATCTAGTACATTCTTCCCTGCTTAAATCGTTTAGCTCAAGAAAGAATGGTCCCCACCATGGTCACCCTCAGCACTTGGGCGGAGGTTTAGCAAGCGCTTCTTGATGAATTTGGTTTCAAGCATAGTTTGTAACGGCAAAAACATGCCTCTATATGCTTTAGTCTGCAAGAAAGATAATCAATAATTCTTTTGTTGAGCGCTTCTATACTAAAGATCAACCTCTGTTGCTTGCCCAAATGCTCCCTCTCAATGATGCAATTGCAGCTATCTTGGCTGGCTTGGCATCTCATCCATCCTTGGCGATGCATATCTCTTCCATAAAGCGCACTTTCAAAACTGTACGAGATATCAAGGAGGCCTTATTAGCTGTTGCTGATATCTATGAGCTTGACCCTATACAAGGATTTTTAAGCGAAGCATCTACGCTGACCAGTTTAGCATCTACTACAGCTGTTTCCCTCTGGAAACCTGCTCCTACGGAACTGGCATCACAAAATGATTATTCTTCCCATAAAGATAGTCAGATGGTAATGCTGTGATGGGGCAGTGCTCCCGTTCATCTTCAGTGCAAAACTTCAGTTAATGAAAGCAGTCGTCCCTTTTGCTTGCCCATCTTCTTTTTCAGAGTGGCCTTCCCAAGTGGTCCAAAAGCTGGATCCAAAGACTAAACCCCTTTCTCAGGTTCCAATCGATCCCATTAATAATGGGTTAAATGAACAGGTCACAAAGGCTAAACCACCTTTTTCACAGAAGCACACAGCCACTGAACGACTCAAAGCTGTTAAAGTTAAAAGATCCACCTCCTTCGGTGCTATCCCCCTCAATCTCTCAATCAGCTAACTCTAGTCTGAAACCTGTCTCTATTAGGCAGCACAAACCCCCTGCTTTAAAGGTCAAAATATGAGCTGTGACAATTACATCTCCTCCTCCAAAAGTTAATAAGGTGGAGGAGCAACCCAGAACCTATAATCCCATAAGGGTAGGCATGATCGTACCTCACCTCCTATGGGCTCCCTAACCTGCATTGACAACCCCTCTGAAGACGAGTCTGAAGGGGGTGATGAAGATGTTGGCCATTATGTTTTAGGAGCCCTAGGTGAAGTGGAGGTACCTGATTAATTGAACCCAGAGCGAGTTAATTGAGCTAAGATCCATTGGCAAACTTATCTTCAGCTAGTGATAGGGTGTTTTAAGATTATTATAACTGTTAGTGACGCTGATCAGCACATTGCCACATTTCTCCGATCTACAAAGAGTGTTCATAACCTGAAGACTATCCAGGAGAAATATCATGAAACTACCAAACGACTTGCCTCCATTTTCCATCTAAAAGAGGTCCTCGCTCTTCCCCCACCTTGGGTAGTACTTTAACTAAAATGGAGGTTGTCATTAATGGAGTGCGGGTTAAAGCTATCCTTGACACTGGGTCCCCAGTGAGCGTTGTGTCAACAAAGCTCAGTGATAAAATCAAGCTGGCTCCTGACCTTGACTACACTAAAAAGTTTAGAACTGCGGGCCCAAACAACACCCGTGCCATTGGAGCCTACTCTTCTCTGCCCATTCATTTTGAGAAGCTTCTCTTGTCGGCTCTATCAGTGGCTTTGACCTATAATAACTATGATTTACTTATAAAACTAATTTATGCTTGAATATGAAGGTGTTATTAATTTGAAGTAGGGCCATCTTTCTATGCTTACTATGAGGTTCCTCTGAAGTCAGTCTATTGATGAGATCAATAAAAAGGATTATGTTTGCACCATTGAGTATCCCTCCTCCACTTTATCCCTGCATTACACCACGGCAGGCAGACATAAAAAACCTTAGCCTCCTCAGTGAGCGCCCTGGAGGGTATCCCTTTCAATGCTTTTGAAGTGGTGGTCATTAAGACTGGGGAACAAAGGGTAGTTGACACGAAGATTACTATGCAAATCTCACACAACTTCCTACTGCACCTTATTAGCATTGATGGAGTTAGTCCTTTAGAGCCCAGAGTTTTCCATGCGTGTTAGATTCCGCCTATCATCGGCCTATTAACCTTCTGCTAGGGAATCTTACCATTAAGGATATGGTGGTAAAAAAGCATCAGGAGATTAGAAGAGGCCTGCTGATACCCATTGCGGACATCAAGAAAGTCCACTGTATTGGGTCTATAGCAGATATGGGCTTACCCGCAGACCAATCCATATGTACCCTACCTTCTGTTCATATCTCCGATGAGCTAAACCCAGCTGAGCTGGATAAAGTCCACACCCTACTCGAGGCCTAAAGCGACATTTTCTCTAAATCTAACAATGACTATGGGCAAATTAAAGGTTAGACGCATACTATTGACGTTGGGGATGCTAAAACCATTCACTCCAAGCCCTACCACAAATCAGAAGTTGAGGAGCTATTGATGCAGACGGAGATCAAACAGCTGCTGGATGCTGGATTGCTTTGCCATCACAAAGCCCTTGGTCGTCCCCACTCTTATTAATAAAATAGAAAAAATGGAGGTCATCAGGTAGTGATGGACTACCAAAAATTAAACAACCTCACCAAGAAGAATAGTTACCTATCCCTTGCATTGATGATGCTCTGGCCCAACTCTCGGGTCCAAGTTATTTTCAGCCATAGGCCTGGCTAGCGGTTAAAGGGAAAAGGACCTTTCTCCACAAGACCAGGAGAAATGTGCTCTTATTTGCAGTGAGGGTCTGTTCCAACCTACCTGACTACTACAAGTGTTGTGTAACGTGCCTGCCACTTTCCAACGGGCGATGGATCACATTCTCCTGGATCTCAAAATGAGCTGTGTAATTGTCTATCTTGATGACATCACAGTTTTCTCCAAGACTTTCAATGAACACGTCGCACATATAAAGGAGGTGTTTCAACGCTTGTAAAAATCTAATATCAAACTAAAGCCCTCCAAATGCACATTTTATCAGAGAAAGCTGGATTTTCTTGGACACGCTATCCCACAAAATGGGATACAACCTCTACAAATAAAGTCAAAGCAATTCCAAGATGCCTGCACCCAAAAGCCTTCATGACATCCAGGTATTCTTGGGCATGATGGGTTACTACCATCAATTTATCTTAAAATTCGCCCAGATCAGCGAGCCCCTTGTCCGCCTCCTGGCTAAGAACACCCCCTTCCATTGGGGTGCTGAACAAAAGGCCGCATTTGAGATCATGAAGGAGCTATTGCAAAAAAGGCCGATACTCCGCCACCCTGACTACATCAAACCCTTTATGTTGTTCACAGATGCTTCTGACTACGTTGTTGGAGCTATATTGGCTCAATTGGATGAGCATGTGGTCAATAATCCCGTGTTTTACTTAAGAAAATGCTTTCATAAGATGAGCGTAACTACAGGGTTACAGAGAAGAAGTGCATGGCTTTCCTGCTCGTTGTCAAACACTACCGACATTCCTATATGGAACTCCCTTCAAAGTGATCACAGACCATGCCTCTCTAAAGTGGTTGCAGAATATGAAGGACCCCACAGGGAGGTTGGCTCGCTGGGCTATGAAGCTCCACTATTACGATATTACTATTTAACATTAGCCATGAACGATCCACATGGATGTAGATGGGTTGACATGGCTGCCCATTATTTACTTAGACAATAGTATAGCTGAGAGGTTATATAATTTTCTTTTGACTCCTGATGCGTGGGCTGATATAGATGAACCAGTACAAAAAATGCTAGCTTGACACTCCCGCAACACCAAGGTGGAAAATGGGAAGTTATATAAAAAAGTAGGATAAATTGGTTTCCCTATCTCTGGCCATCAGAGCGAGTTTCTGTCATTTTGGAGTCTCACACAATCTTGGGGCATGGCAGAGTATGCAAAACATATGAGTGGGTAAAAGAGCCGTACTACTGGGAGGGCATCTTGGAAACCATAACCGAAGTCTTAGATGCATGCCTGACCTGTAAAAAACAATCAATTTTCAAATCCCAATATCAGTATCAACCTACGATGCCTCAACAACCCTCCCACACCATAAGTTTGGATGGGTAGGTACTCTCCCTCAGACCACAGGTGGTAATCGCTATAGCTTAGTTGGTATTGATCAAATCACCAAATGGGTTGATGCTGTAGCTCTCCCCGCTCAGACTGCTAAAGCCACGGCCACCTTCTTACGCCAATACATTTTCACCCAGCATGGGTGCTCCCAGGTCCTCCTATGTGATAATGATCAAAATTTTACCTCCCAAGTAGTGAAGCTCCTTGCCACCTCCATGGGAGCACAACAACTCTTCTTGGCCCTTATAACCCATCCAAAAATTGTGCTGTAGAAAGAGTTAATGGAACCTTGGTCTCAATACTCCAAAATATGACTTATCCAGACCCTCTCCACTGGGATCTTTACTTACCCAGTGCCCTCAGGGCTTACCAAATTAGTTACCATTGCATCATAAAAGAGTACCCTTTCTGTGTGTTTCATGGCTGAGAACCTAGGGTACCAGCTCTATTAGCAAAAGATATTTTCACTGACAGAACTGACCCAGAAAGATATGAAAAAAATTGGCCCAACACATCATCCAGTTACAAGTGGAAGCTATGACTAACTTGGCCAAGATGGTCACAAAAGATGACAAAGCAGCTAATGAGCTCCATGTCCCTCTCCCTTCCTTTCAAGTAGCTGACTTGGTTTTGTATTATCACAACTGCATCACTCCTAGAAATGAGAAGCTCGCTTCTATCTGGAAAGGGCCATTTTCAGTTACATACAAGTGAGGGGATGAGTACTTTATCAAACCCCTCACTTTCTGGAGTCACCATCAACCGAGTCCATGGCCAGTTTTTGCGCCCTTATTCTCCCCCTACCACTCTTAAAGGGGGTAATGTCAGACAATTATAAGTCTGGTATATTGATAAGAGTGAATTGGAGGAAAATAATTTATGTATCGGCCAAAAGACCCTGGTCAATTCCTAGTAAAACCCCGCAAATCATGGTAACACTTTTACTAAAGATTGGGCAAAAAATAGAGTTTAAGAGTCAGATTGTACTGAACTTTCGACCAAATTTGGTAGTTCAGAGGAGTCTCCTCCCCTGCCTTGCCTAGTTAGTAAAGGTTACACCATGGAAACTGTCCTCCTTTTATAGGGTTGGAAGGGGTCCAACCAAGTGAAAAAAGATTTCCAGACCATTGATTGGTTCAAATTCATAAAAACATTAGCTAATGAATGTCAACTTCCGTTTCCAACCCTCAATTGGCCATTCCACCCAAACGAGGCAAGTTTGAGGAATCTGATAGGTTAATGGCTCATATTACCTAATTTAGACTTTACTATGCTATCTGAACTTCAAGCCTCAACATTTTAAATACTATTATCAATTTATTAAGTGCTCTCTCTTTTACCCCCATGAGGCTTCTAATAAATATTTTTTAAATTAAACTTTTTTTAGTATTTATTTTTTTAGTTATTTTTATATAAATGTTGAGAAATGCCCCACAAATTTATTGTTGGATTTGAGGCAAAAAGCACCAGCGAGCCTTTTTTCATGCCAAAAATACAACAAATGCTATTGTCTACCCAGGTACAATAACAAATACCTTTGCAAGACTCCTCTATATAATTTGAATCAAGGGTTCCCTCGCCTAGTAAGTCTTAAAAAATGCACCCCAATTTCAGAGTTGGCCATATACACACCATCTTCACAAGCCAGCAACCATGGAACCACAGAATTTGTTATCCTCCCTGCTTCTTCTGCCCTTGAGGTTGCCCCTGCAGAGTTGTGACTGCCCCATAGAAGCCATTTATCTTTCCTTAAGGCCTTAATTATGTTTCAATTATTCCACTCATGACAATCCTAGGGCATTATCATCAGAGTCACTTAAAAAGCTATGCCTATGGCGGTATGAGCTCCCCTCTTTGTTATTACATACTAGACTGGAAGCCTAGTTATCTGTTAATAATTCGCTTCTATGACATTATCACTATCTAAGTGAAGCCTGGATTAAACATTGTCTTAATATTTTGTAATAAAGAGGAAAGTTGGGGATTGACCCTGACGTGCTCTAATACAAGTTATATTAATAGTTTAATCCCCAATGAACTTAAAGTCAGTTATCACCAGTCAGCAACAATCCCCAAAGGTTTAAAAGTCAATCAAAATACTGAGGAGCACTCTTATGTGAAAATGATGTGATTGAACCTCCAATTATTTATTATATTTATTCAAATATTGAAACTGACCTCAAATCTATTGATCTGTTTAAAACGGCTCTGATTTAGAGGCCATTAGCTGATGGTGTCTCAAAGCTCTCAGAATAAATCAAGGCAACTGATCATAAATAAACCCAACCAGAGTCAAAAACCTGCTGATGAGAGTATGTAATGTATCACCATCGCCTACAATCAACCTTTTTTCTATAATCTCTATTAATAAACATTATCATTTAAATTTTCTTTGCGCTTTTAGGCTTAAACCTCCAGTTATGATCCCAAATAGCGTGACATAAATTGCTGTGGAATCATCTCTCATTCCAGATCCCTGGCAACTGGCGTTTTTGCTGCTCTGTATGGGTCTGCTCCTTGCCAACAATCTAAACTACCAAAAAGGAAATTATGTGCAAGTTGCCATACTTTTTTCTTGGCACTACTGTACCTTAGGCGTGGGCGTGCCTACCCAACAGACTTTCCTTGCACCTTATGAAGGTGAACTTTACATTAAATTTGACTCTTTAAACTTTCTCTATATCTTTTATGAACATGCTTAAAACTCCTGAGCCTACAAGTCTTCTTACCTGATACAATACTTCTATTGTGGTGTTGATTGAGTTCTCATATCTCTTCATGTTTCTGAAATTTCACCTCTTCTTTGCAACCATAATTCTCCCAACTCCAAGCTGTCAACCTATTCCTGCAGGTAATCTATCCTGTCCCACTATGGACCCCTCAGAAGCTGACAAACTTTTCAAAGCCTCACAATGTCTCTGACTCTGCGCTCATTTCCAGCAGACTGTTAGGGGTATCACAGCCCCTACATGAGCAGTTGGATGCTATCATCTCCACCTTTCTCACTAAACTGGCTGCCTTGGTAGTGAACCTTCTCGCAAGCCAACTTGGACTACCCTCCTTACTGAAGGAATTCATTGAGCTGTTCCATCGTAGAGCCACAACCAAGGAGTCTCTTGATGCGGCCTGGTTTACACTACTGTCCTTATAGCATGGCGCCCTATCAGTGAAGGTTATTCTGCCGCTTCTGTACCATGGCCCATTTTCCCTAGCCCCTCTCATGAAGGTCACCATGTATGTTCCATTAGAACTTGGGCCCTTAGTTGTTTTAAATCACCTCAGCCACCCGCCTCACTACTACGTTGATGGAGGAGATATCCTTAGCTAGTTGGAACATCAAGTTTTTTTTGGCCGCAAGAGATGTACCACCTTACCAGCCAGGTCTCCACGACCAAGGCCCCCTGCTACCAGTGAGAACCTGCCCAGCGTTGGAACTCCCTCGCCTGCACCAGAGGCAGCTATCCCCTGAGAGGAGGCCCTGAAACCCACAACACAAAAGTGGAAGAGCAACCCCACAACCTTTGCACCGCTCCCACGCAGCTCATGAGCTTAATAAAAACATGTTGATCCCTTTCTCTTAGATGATTATTACTTTTTTCACCAAGTGCAAAAACCATAATGGTAAGGTCACCATATAAGCTTTCAACGCTCTGGTCGACACTGGAGCTGAAGACAACTCATTGATCTTGACCTGTTTAAACGTCTAGCCCTGCCAATAGCCTCAGATGTGTCATTACTCTTGCTGCACTTCAAAGATCTCATGTAGCTGGGTAATCCAACTACTAGTTACCCTCCGCCAAGCCCATTTGGGTTTGAGGAGCGTTTCTGTTCCTTGAAGAATCTTCCTTGCATGAGCATCCAGGTATAAAATGATGGAACAAGTACTCCCCAGAATTTAAGATGGGAAGTAATCGGGTCACACTACATCCTGAAGGGAAACCATCCGTTGTAATGGACCTCTGCTCTCACAAATGAGGGCCCCTTCCTTGGGGTAACCACCAATGCTCTGATGATCTCAAACCTACCACTGGAGTTCTAACACTTCGCTCATTTGTTTGAGCCACTACCCGCTATACTTCATCCACCTCCAGTCCTTTTTCCTTCTTTTTCAGAATGGAGGAGAGTTTAGAAATCTCTAAGGTGAGGCCCGCATAGACCCCTTGCAAAAAGGCTAAAGACTCCCTAGATGTGAATGTTAAGGACATGCTTGCGTGCAATATCATACAGCCCTCCAAGTGTTTAGTGGTCTCTCCTATGCTTTTGGTCACAAAGGCTAACAGACAGCTTATCCATGTGTGTATTTCCATTGCTCAACACAATTACTGAACTAAATACCTACCCTACCCCTCTCATGAAAGACATGTCACTAAGATTGCAATGAAGAAATTCTTCTCTAAGCTGGATCTTAGTGAAGCCTTCTACCAAAGCCCAGTTATGCCTAAAAAAAGCAGTGACGGCATTCAAATGCCACCTGGGGGTCTAGAAAACACGGTGATGCCATTTGGACTACATAATGTAAATGTAGTATTTAAACACTTATTGAGCGTGTGTTGGGCTTTTGATATGCCCATATCACCCAGGCAATTATTTATTGCGGGAAAGGCCGACCAGGGGATGGATACTTCCAATAAGACACAAAGAAAGTGAAACACAGTAATAGGGGCACCCCTGAGAAGCTAATGCTGTCTCCTGTTGCCAGTGGAACGCCACTACTGGGAGGGGGGAACGTGTATAGGGGCCGGAGCCACGATTGAGCACGTGTGGAGGAAGGGGTCAGATGTGATGAACCAGACTGGGAACCAGGAGGAGACCAACTGACGGCGATGCGGTGGGAGGTATCCAAACATCCACGCCTGAAAGTGGTCCACCAAATGAGACCGGAATCTGTGGTCAGCTTCTGGGAGGGTGGGTGTGGAGCCTGTGATGGCATCCAAGACCATTGTGTGGATAGTCCACATGGCGATTGCAACCACCAGAGCACAAAGGGAGGGTGGAAGGGGGTGCCATTGATAAAGCAAACATATCCCTAGACAAACTGAAGGGCTGTGCCTGATCCTGGCAAGGCAGATGTTGCACCTCACGCCAGATCGCTTTAGATGTAGGGCACTTCTCCAGGCAGTGAAACGGCGTTCCATACTGGTCACACACGACAAAGGATGAGTGAAAAGCGTTAGAGCGCTCAGCTGTATGGTACACCCGCCTCAGGCAGCACCACGCATGGGAACAGATTTGAGGCTGCAGAAGAGGGTGGTGGGCGTACTTCCAAATGGCTTTCTGGTTATCAAGGGGATAGGGGATGTCCATCATGTCCAGGTAGTCCACCCTGGCCAAGACATGGGGCCTCGCGGGTATCAAACCATTCAGAATGAGTAGTCCCTGTACCTCCTGTGTGAACCGAGGAGAGGGGCGCCCCCTCTGGGCAGCGTGTACACTGATACAAATTCTCCACTCAGCGCTCCGCGTGGAGAGGAAAATTTATTTAAAGTGGGTTGCAGTTCCATGTGGACCTGCGGCCAAAGGATGGGAAGCCAGATACTTTATCAAAGAGTGAGGGTGTGACATATTGGTAAGGCCCAGGGCATGGGAGAAGTTGAAACGGGCTGCGCGGGACCAGTGTTGGTCCGGAAGGGTAGGGATGGTAACAGCAGCGATCTAGGTGCCCAGGAATTTTGCAGCATGGGCCTCAAAGTTGAGCAGGCCCATACCACCACTATGGCGAGGGCCAAACATGACCTCCAGTCGCACTGGCGGTGGGCGGCATTATCAAAGCCACTCTTGCAGAAGGGCATATAGTGACTTGAAGAAACCTGGGGGAAGGCGATGGCGTTGGCCCCAAACCAAACTTTGGAGAGGAGCATAGAGTTGGCAAGTAAAACCCTGCCGGTAAGGGAAGTAGGCTGGGCTCTGAGGAGGCGATGTGCTTTGTCACGTTGTCCAGAATACTGTTTTCCATCACCGGTGAAGAATACCCACCTGCTTCCAACAACACCCCCAAATGGCGGACTGGCCCAACGGTAGGACGCGGCACAAAAAGGGAGCACAAGTGGGGCGGTGTGGGATGGGCGGGGAAAGCAAGCGCGCGTGCTAGCAGACAGGGTGGATTGGAAACAGGGCGCTAAGGCCCAGTGAGTTTGATACCTACTGAAGAGAATGATTTCAGTTTTGGATGCGTTGAGTGCAGCATTACTTACCCAGGAGCAAACCTGGATAAGATCTTAAAGCATGCGTGCATCATGATTGTTAGACACCCCCACCACACAGTCATCAGCAAACGCCAACATTTTAACTGGGGCCAGGCCTTGCACTTGGACTCCAGCAAGGCGGGCATTCACATTGCAAAGAAGTGGGTCCAGGCTGAAGTTATATAAGAGTGGGTAAGGGGGTTCCCTTGGCGTAGTCTCCTTTGAGGGCGGACTATGTCCGTGAGAAAGCCAGGGCCACGCACAGCCATTGTGGCTGATTCCGTCAGCAGCATCACCCAACTGATGAAGCGAGGGGGTAGGCGGAATTGGTGGAGGCAAGCCCTGAGGTAATCCCAGTTAACTCTATCATAGGCCTTCTTTTGGTCCAAAAATACTAGTGCGCCAGAGGCCGTGGACTGACAGGCGTTGGCTACAGTGTGCACGTTGTCCCAAATCGACCTTCTGGGCATGAAACCGAATTGTTCTGGGGAGATGTTAGCAGAGGTATCAATCCCTAGACGGTTATCCATGGTTTTATTCAAAAATTCTGTGTCTGTTTGTTATAGAGATGGGGTGCCAGTTGGCCAGATCTGGCTTATCCCCTTTTTTGAAGAGCGTAATGGTGTAGGCCTCTTGCCCTCCTGGTAGGAGGTGCGTTTCCAAAAGGCTCTAGTTAAGAGAGGCAAGCAACAATGGGGATAAATATTTGAAGTACTTCTTATAAAACTCATAAGGAATGCCATCTGGGCCAGGGCATTTCCTGTTTGGTGCACCACAGATGGCGGACCAGAGTTCATCTGGAGTAATCAGTTTCATCGACTCTGGGAAATGGGAAATGGTGCAGATGTGTGTGCTATTGAGAAAATTCACCATTTCAGCCAGCAGAATTGGGTTGGATTGGTATAATTTGGAGTAATAGTTTTGTATCTCAATTGCCACTTCAGCCAGCATATCCGCTACGGAATTGTATGGCCTTCACACCTGTGTGCAGGCCAAGCTCTGTCGCAGTGTGAAGAATTTTTGAAATAAGTAAGTGGAGCACATGTCACCCTCTGTGATGTGTTTAACTCTGTACTGAACACAAACCTGATGCTTGTGTTGCCGCTCAAGTGCATTGAGGTGGGTGGCTACTTCCTCCCACTTGTGGCCCCAGGCAGGGCTGTAGCTCTTGGCTAGGACGTTGGACTCTAGGTGGGCCAGCTCTGCCAGAGCGCGCGAGATGACTGCAGAGGCAGATTGTTAATGTTGGGAGAACAGGTGGTGAGCCTGGCGGATTGTGTCCACCTTGAAGGCTGACCAGGTGGAAATTGGGTCAGCGCAAAATGTTGCAATAAACTCCAGAGCCGTGGTCGCAGATTTCATCCACGCTGAAAATTGTGGTGATGCAATTTCGACCAGTGAAGTTTGCACCAATTTGGAGCCCAATTAACTGGTCAGGTAGGTGGAAGGTTATCGAAACCAACCTGTGATCAGAGAAATCAATCTTTGTCATGGTGAAATGGGAATTTTGGGCATGAAATGTCAACAGCATGAGGATAAGGTTGATGCGGGACATGGACCTTAACTGGCCGTGGTGGATGTGAGGGCGCGACATGTTTTTGAGAAGTGGAGCATAATGCGGCAGAGTGTCAAACAACACTAGGGTGGCCTTGAGGATGCGTAGTTCTACTTGTCCCTGTGGCGGGGAAGATGAGGAAGGCCAGCGGTCAGTGGATGAGTTCAACCAACAGTTCATGTCGCCAATAATGAAAGGGTCAGGGGGTAACAGAAGGGATTTGATTGACAAGAAAAGTTCCTGATGTTCTTGTGCACAGGTTTGGGGCGTAAATATTGATGATAGCGTGCACTTCGTTGCCCCACAAAAAATTGACAATGAGGATGTGGCCACTAAGGAAGGATTCAGACAATAAAAATTTAAAATTATTGTTTTTCTGAACTAGCACCCCACAGTGCTTGGACCAGAAGGATAGGGAAGGGAGGAGCATGGATTTCCATGTATTCTCAGAACCGCGCAGACAGTGGGACTCCTGAATGGCCAGGATATCCATGGGTAAATTTTGTTATAAAAAACTCAGTTTCCTAGCCCAGGATGGCAAGGCCTTGAATCTGGAGATGTTCACGTCCCTAAAGTAAAGGCTCCCCCATAACACCTTAGGTGTGAGGGGAAGGGCACCCAAGCCCTTCAGCCTTCTCATGTTCTCCATGACGCTTTTTGGTGCCTCAGATATTTGATGCAATGTAGTTGGAAGTATGTGTAGCTTTAGCAATTGGTTTCGCGTTGGCTTTTGCCTTCACTTTTTGTTTCCCCACTGCAGAATGAGATTTTTGTGGTGTGTGCAATTTTAGTGCACCGATGAAAGTTTTTCAATTTTTAGCTGGGAGGTTGGAGACTGAATTGGTTCCAATCGAGGCTTGGGCGCATTAGTCAAATGAGTTCAACTCGCCCATCAGGGCTTCAGCTTGGGCGTCCCAATCTGATTGGTAAAGAGTTTCTCAAGCTGCTTCCACTATGAAATTTTGATGTCCTCCTGGAGCTGGGAGGGCGGGATTATGGAGGTGACCTTGGTGCCGCCTTGGCAGCCGCCTTGTGGGCCTGTTTGGCCTTCTTCCGCTCTTGGGGGATATTGGTGCACTACTAAGTAGCAACCTTATGCTTCCCACAGGAAGGCCTCCTTTTTATTGGTGGTTGGTTCATAGTGGGTCTCCCTGGTGTTCATAGCCTCTGAGGGATGCTCTTGGTATGTGATGCCCTCCTTGGAGGTGCAGGTGTGTGACTTGTGACCAAACGCATCACAATATGTGCAGATGGGAGGTGCACTGTCCACGGTGACCCTGAAAGGGTGGGTGGCATGCTCCTCAATAGTGACAAAAGCAGTGTGCGGTATTTGGGTTAGATCCTTCGCTATCCACTTGTCTGGGGTTAGGACTGCAATCGCTTTTCTGGTGCACAGGTGTGGCATCAGCGTAAAGCGATGCATTTCAAAGGATTGTATTTCGCCATATATGGTAAGCACAGCCTTCAGGTGTTGCTCAAGTACAGCGTATTTGACCATAGTGGGCAGAAAGTCAAAAGTACTAGAAATCTGGTTTGATCTTTGTCCATCTTCTGCGCTTATTTTCGGCGACCTGCTGCCCGTCTGGGAGGTCTAACACAACGCGCACCATTGCAGCTTTGTCTGCTGGTTCCTTGCTTTCAAAACTGAGATCCAGCCAACCACGTGGCATGGAATGAGGTGCAACATACACCGCTTTTAGGAAATGAGTGTGCACATCCACACAAAACTTTTCCCACATCGTCATCTGCTGAACATCCAGGAATATCCAAACTCTGTGTTCCACTGACACAAGTGGTCTAGTGTGCAGCGTATTGATGTACTGGTTGCATCGCGTTTGCCAAGCTAAAATTTCTGAGAAAATGGTTACCACCAGCTTTTTGTTAAGTTTGTCTATTCCTCTGGGTTCCCCAGGGCGTTTGCAAACTTTAGATGCCTTGGGGCCAACACCTGTGCCCTTTACCTTACTTGTCCAACTGCTCCTTAACATGGGCGCAAACTAATCTCCTTGGTGAGATTATCAAACTAATACCTGAATTGAATTAAATTTTGTTGCAAAAGTGATTGCAACTAGAGAGAAAAGTTTTTACTCAGCCAATTAGATTACATATATCTGTTTGACCACTATAGTATTAAATTCTCTATTTAAAGTGGAAGTTATCTTTTCTATGATAACTTTTGTTCAGGGAATTAACCTTAAAAATAACTACTAATCCGCTGGGTATTGATCTGCCAGATTGGTAATGTTTTGTGGGGATGATCCCAGACAATGTATATACTTTATGTTTTTATTGACAATTATGATAATTGGTTTTTTAATAGTTATCTGATCTGTGCTTACTGCTTATCAACACAGGAATCTATGTATTGTTACTGATTATCAACAATGCTTCTAAGGGTAACTCATGGTTTAATCCTTTTAGGTTTTACATTCTGCAGTTGATGGGCAAAGGTCCGATTTCCAAAGCAGACTGCTAGCCCAAAGAGTGTACTCCGCTGAGATTGATTAAAACTTTAGGGGACACTTTCCAAAATTGATCATGAAGAGGTCGTGACTCTGATTAGCGGTGCAATCTGGATAGGCGAATGAGAAAGGTCCCCATGGGTGTAGCCTTAGAGGGCTAATAGACTGGCAACAGCTGCCAATTACCAGTGAGGCACCAACAGAAGATTTGGTTGCCGGATACCCTATATATCACTGATTTTGTGATTAAATAAACCAGATCTTAATTTGATAAACTTTTTGTTTGTATATTAGCTATATAGTTTACTCTCTATGTTAGAGTGTAAGGATCAAATATCCTCAATCTATTTTGTTTGTTATCATATTTCTACTGGCTCAGTGTGAAGAGATTGGGGAAGTTTTCCCTACTAGATTAGAACTACCTTAAAGATGAAGAAGCAACTTTTTAGAGTTGGCTGATAACCAACGCAGCTTTAAGAGCAATCAACTTAAATAATGGCTTCATACTATTGTTACCCTAACTCATTAGTTAATTTAATCAACACAATTTATCAAAAATCTGTGCAGTTAATCAAGGGAGCTGAAGTGAGGTACAATCTTTCAAGAATAAATAGCTCTAAGATTTTCCATTTAGTGCTCACTACAGGTGGTAGTTGAGTTTTAAAAAGATTAAACTAAATTAAAATCAAAAAATAAGAAAAGCAAATTTAATAAAAAAAGTTGCCAATATTTGATGAACTTAAGAAACTCTGGATAAAGTGGAGACAGTTTACTAAAACGTTCTAAGCTTGGCTTCACAAGATGATGTTGATACTTTGGGAAAAGTGTGAAAAAAACCAAGGAAGAGGTTAATTTTATTTTTATTTTTCAATTTTTTATGCTTAATTGGGAGTATGTGACCGAAGATGATGCACTTGAGGGATGGGATTGGAGAGTAATTTTAATAATTTTAAAGTGGGTTGTAAATGGAGTGGTTTGGTGCTATTTGCACACCCTTGGCATCGCGCCTTGCTGTGGGTTGTTGTTGGGG
>JAKSZP010013601.1:0-73085 GCA_022478985.1 Massospora cicadina | reverse complement strand
CCCCTCCCATTTTGAAACAGGCCAATCTCACCAAGCCATATATCATTACATGTGATGCATCATCAGTAGCTGTTGGAGCAGTGTTGCTCCAAGAGCACGATGGCTTGGAACATCCGGTCGCCTACTTTTCCTGAAAGTTTATCTCTATGGAGAAGTCTTGGGCTAATTATGACAAGGAGTTGGCAGCCGTTGCATGGGCATTAACTCATTGGAGGTACCTGTTACAGGGTGCCCAACATGAAATAACAGTTCACACAGATCACCAGGCCCTGTTGTACTTTTGTAAATCCCAAAAATTGGCACATCGGCAAGCCCAAACCTATCAGGACCTGTGCTGTTTCAACTTCAAATATGAATTCGTAAAAGGTGCACTAAATGTACTTCCCAATTTTCTCAGCCGCAGCCCCACCCACAGTTCCGCAGATCTGGAGGATGTGGATCTTGTTACTGTGATTCCTACCACCCAAATCTTGTAAATTGTTCCCCCTGTCATTTTTTCTGTCACTCTGGCCCCCAACGCTCTGTTAGTTGCTCAGGTCTTAGCCAGTCAAATGGCCTGCCCTGAGGATTTGGAATTGGTCGAGCAATTATTTCACCAGAAGCATAAACACTCCCTATACTCACTGAAGGAGGGTCTTATATATATTAGATCTCGTGTTTGGGTTCCCCCTCCTTCCAAAGTGAGGTATTTCACGCACATCACGATCCCCCATGGTTGATCACCCTGGTTCTAAGAAATTCATTGATTTGATCAAACAGACCTACAATTGGGCAGGTTTGACAAAAGAAGTTCCAGCCTGGATCGCCAATTGTGTTACTTGCACCAGGGCCAAGTTAGATCATTCCAGCAAAAATGGCCTCCTGCACCCCTTACAGCAGGTGGAGGGCCCATGGACATCGGTGTCCATGGACTTTATCAACGAGCTCCCCTGTTCTAATGGGTTCACAGCAGTGATGGTAGTGGTGGATTGCTTCATGAAATTTTCCCTTTTTATACCTTGTACTTCCGCAATTACGTCAGAAGAGACTGCCCGCCTTTTCAAACGCCATGTGTTTTCAATGTTTGGTCTCCCTAGGAGATCATCAGTGACTGCGGTTCACAGTTCATGGCGCGGTTTTGGAGTGAACTCCTATCAATCCTGAAAATATCTCCCTGTCGCTCCACAGCATATCATCCTCAGTCTGATGGCCAGACCAAGCAGGTCAATCAAGTTCTTGAACAGTACCTGCATTGTATGCTGCAGCCGCGCAGGATACTTGGGCTGATGACCTTCCTCTCGCCCAATTCACTTACAATAACGGGACCCATGCATCCATGGGGTTTTCCACCTACGAAGCAATGTTGGGTTATAGTCCTTCATTTTTAGTCATACCGTGCTTGCGACCTGAGGCTCAAGCTGCCATGGACCATGCTGCTCATATTAGATTGATTCAAGCCTTGGTGCAGGAACACCTCACCAAAGCTATAGATGACTACAAGCAGTTCCTTGATCAAAAGCGTCTTCCTGGTCACGAGTTTATGGTGGGCTCCTACATTATGTTTGACACCCATCACTTAAAGATCCAGGCCCCTTCCCATAAATTTTCCAGTAAACGCTCAGATTACCATTTGGTGGATGAGGTATTGGGTAACAGGGCATTCTGACTGAAGCTCCCCATGCATTGGAAGCAGCATCCCATTTTCCATGTTTCCCAGCTGTTGCCCTTCAAGGGTACAATTCCCATGGAACCAGAACCAATCATCATCAAAAATGAGGAATAGGCTGAGTTAGAGGCTATCCTGGTATCCTGGAAATTGCGACGTTCCATCCAATATCTCATGGCCTGGAAAGGGTATCCAGCCTACGAGAATAGTTGGGTCAAGGCGCGCAATTGTGCAAATTGCATGGACCTGGTCAATGCATTCCACATATCCCACCCCAAGGCTCCCCGTCCCCCCCAAAAATCAGCGACAGTAATGGCGATCAAGTTACCTAAGGCGCACAAGAATGTGGCTCTTGTACAGTTTCCCAGTGGTGGGTCCCTTCCCTTGGAAAAAAGAAAGGGTAATGTAAGTCCTGTGGAATGTCCTTTGGGCGTCAATTGGGCCATTTTCCCATTCCTGAGCAAGAAGGTACCAAAGAAGATGGCCATACCCCTTGTTACTCAGGGTGATCTCGCTCAAGTGGTAGATGAGTGCTGGGTAACAGCCCTTCTGCTTCAGATCCCACTTCCGGTACCCACACTCTCCTTGGCAGAACTGCTATAAGGAATTAGTGAAATCTGCGCCAAGAACACTGAAATGAAATCAATCACAACTAATTCGAGTGGCAATCAGCCCAATGCTCAGATTTCAAATGGTCTAAAAGGTATGAAGACCTATCTATCAGCCAGAATGCCTGCCAGTTGCGATTCAGTTAACATGACAATTGGAAAAATCTCCCCCCTCCCAAATCCGTCGGGCATCACCCCCAATGGGCAGGTAATAGCATCAGACACCATTGATGAGGTTTCAAAGCTTCGTGCTGGCAAATCTGGCATTGCGCCTGATGCAATGCCACTGACTGAATGAATGGCCCAGCGACCAAGCATGGGCAGGTTGGGCATCCCGAACCCATTCCCAACCAAATGGGTCCATCCCTATGTGGGGTGGCCTTGGGGGATTCCCGCCACTCATCGGGCCAAATGCCGTTGCGCCAACCATCAGAAACGTAGCTGAGCCTTGGTTCAGATGTTGGAGGTTGAACTGACAGTGACTCAGCCCACAACCAAATTTTTTGATGTTGGTTCCCAGGGAACTAACCTGCTCATTTCTGAATAATGTGCCAGTCAGGTTGAACTTGCGGGACCTGATCCCAGCTTGTTTCCCCTCCAAATTGACAACTATCTAATCAGTCACATCGCACTGAGAAAATTGTTGGTCATTTTTTCTTCCTTAAATTTTCCATTGAAACAACATTCCCCAAAATTTAGTTTTTATATGTTAAAAATTAAGCCGCCTTATCGCTGACACTCTTTTATCCCTCAGGGCTAACGGCCATGTGCATCTGGTACTTTATATTGTGCCTATACATAATTCTGGCTCACCAGCAGATATTGGTGGAATTCCTTTCTGGTTCCATATTCGTCATATCAGCAGCATTGCCTTGGGCATTCTGGTTTGCCGTTCAGGTGCTCTGGCACCCTGGCTGTCAGGCCAGTCTAATTCTTACTTGCTGTTCACCTGACAATCTGTGACTCCTGGTAAAATCAATCTGCGAAGCTAGCAAGAGTCTTTTCTTTATGGAATTGAATTCCCATAAATTCTTGCTTGCATTTTGACATGCGGGTTAGACTCCCAAACTCCTTCATTATGGCCGCCTTTGCCTCAGCATCTGAACAGCTGTCCCCCTCCAAGTGGGGTAACACTAGGTTCTGACAGTCATTGTCCAGGCAGTTCATGACTGTCAATGCCTTTTGATGATCCCCATATCTGTTCATAGTCATGTCAAACAGTTGGAAAAACGCTCGGGCGTTATCCCAAAGAAATGTTGGCAATTTTAATGTTGCTCTAAAATCCTCTGAGTAATTTCAGGCTGATTCTCTCGGTTTGGCTACTTGGCTAACTTGTGGAGTGACTTCAGGCATCATCTCTGAAATGACATTAAAGGCAGGCGGCATATTTCTTGGGGTATTTGACTTCCCAAGTATCATGCAAGGACTTCTCTCTTTGGCATCGCTGGCCATATCAGGCTCAAAAGCACATCTGTGAGCTTTCAAGTCCTCCACTTCTTTTATCAATTTCTCGATATCTTCACCAAACTTTCTTAAATGAACTTAATCCACTTATTGCTCCATTTTCAGGAATAGGACCTCTTGAACAAAGTCTCATTCTTTCTTCTTCAACGAGTTTACTTTGCTAAGCAACTTGTTCCTGAAGTTGGCTACATTTTCTACTCCTTCCTCCACCTTGGTGACACGTTTTTCCAAGGCCACAAATTCCCAATGGTCCACTGAGTTTAAGGCATTCTGATTCACAGTGGAGATCTTCGTCCACAGCTTGCGCATTTCTTCTTTATATTATAATAGATAATTTACTCAACTACCCCTGTAGTGAGTACCAGCTTGTAAAAATTTACTTAAGTGGTTGATTATCGGCCATCAACCCAGTAACCTTTTTACTGCACAGGTTTGATTTCCTTGTGCACTTCATTGCGTTGTATAGAATGTATTAATTGATAATAGTATGGAGACTATTATCTGTAGTTGAGTTTAAACTATTATTTGGACCAACGCTTCGGCCAGTACTTATGATTAAATACTCTGTAATTCATACTCATAGGGATTTGTTCCCTATATTCTTGTCCACCCGATCTTTGTTAAGATACCCTGGTGACAGTCTCTCTTGGCCCAACACACAGTTGGCAGCTATGCCTGATTGAGGTTCCTTTGTCTCTAAATCCCCGCTCAGATCTTTACTCTTCTCTCTGAGAGTCTTCCAATTATTGCCTTCTGCAATAATATCCTTGAGATGGAATGACACAATAGAAGCTGATAGTCTAACTATACACCAAATTGATAATATAACTGTAGCTAATATTGCTTTTGTAGATAATACTAATGTCAGTAATATTAATTGTTTTTATTATAGTAAATCCTAGAGAATTATATAGTAGGGGATTCAGCTTTCTAACCCTTGGTTGACACCTCTTCACTGAAATGGCAGCCATTGCCATTGAATCACCCTTCCTCATCTCAACAGTGATGATCTTCCCCATCCTGGCTAGGATTCTGTTGTTGGACATCCTCAAGACCTCAAATGGAAAGAGTTGGAAAACATGTCCATAACGTTTTCCTCTTGATCCAAGAGAACCAACCATAATTGGCTAGCAACCTGCTTAGGTAATAGGACTTATTACCCATTATAGCAGGTCACTTCACCAACTGATCAATTCACTAGTTGCAGGTGGCATCACTCGCCTCACAACTCACTATTCATTCCCAATTAGTCAGTGATGAAATCTAACCAATCCCAATTGGTACACCTGATAGTTAATCACTATCAGATGCCCCTATTTCGCTGGCCACTCCACCTGATGAGATATTAGGTATTCATCCGGCTCAATCCCCAACGGATATGATCAGTGAATATCCCAAAATCCCCTGAACGTAGTTCCTCCAAAACTTGGGCCAACCGATTTTTGATTCACTTCACCTTAGGGAATTTTCCCCTAGCGACACCAGGTAATCTAGCAGGCTGGGATTATGGGCAAAAATCTCAACATGTCTGCAACCTAAAATTGAAGAGAGCTGTTAAGAATCTGATGCAATTGAAGGAGCTTAAGGCTGCCACAGATTTAGAATGCTACTTTCATATTAGATTTGAATTTAGCTGTTTTGATTGTTATGGTTCCCTAGTGCTAGGAACTAAGGAAAATACACTTAAGTGACGGTTGCTATCTAATTTCCTATTAGGGAAATATTGAATAAATTTTTATAGTTATATAGTTAAGTTTTAGATATAATATATTTCTGCCAGCCATCAATGCTGGTATCAATTAAATTCCTACATCTAAATTCTTAACTAACTTAACTTTTTCTGCTTGCTTTATAAAGTTGAGATAGAAATTGCATCACTCCAGTTTGGTTTTCTATGTGACATGACACCTCATAATATTAACTTACTACATTACACAATATAAAAATTTAAATTCACAATATATATAAGTTTTTTATTAGCATCATAATGGACTAAGAACCTCAAAACTACAACTTAATTGGTATTATGTAAGAACCTCCAGAGACCCCAAAGACAAAGAGAATGGCTTGGCCACTGTACCTCTGCCAAATGGGCCACCAAGAGCCAGCCATGCAATGCTTGAGATTGCAACCCATGTTTTAATAGGGATTACTTTCTTTAAAATTAGGAACTTACCTAAATCATTGTTCATTGAGGAAAATCTCTTTTAGCATGGGGTTTGTTTTTCTGATGTAAAAATTTGGAAACTTGTGAAAACCTGAGCGTTAAAAGATGCTGATAATGTATACCAGGTTATTTTTTACCATGATAATACTTAAATCCAACATATAATAAAAAGATATTACTCTGGTTGCTTATGTCCCTAAATAGTTAATTTAGTTGAAACTTGGTTTTTACCTTAGGTCCTTATCTAGCCACAAAAGGGGCCAGATCACAGGGTTATAGACATTTAGATGATTAGGTTATAGAGTTTTAGTACATAAGTGAAATAGTGAGTATTTAATTTACAAAAAGTCTCCCACAGGCAAGTAAAAGTTTAATGTGAGGGCAAAAGCGGATAAAGTTTGTAAAAAATTTGAGGAGGAGGGTGACTTCAGGGTCAATGATTCAACAACATTTGCAGTTACAAGCTAATGTTATACAACAGCTTATGTGCTGAAACAAATTCAGGAGGGTTCATGGTAAATGAATGGTAGAAACAATTAGCCAGTCCAGGGAAGATAGAATGACGACGGTCAGTGGTACAATTTGAGCAGCAGATACTGCGGTAAGGTCTCAAAAAACATAAGGGTTATCAGCATAAATAGATCTTAGATAGGCCGCAATTGAGGCCTTATCAATTAACAGAGCTTTCAACAAACTTATGATAGGATAATAGAGGGTCAGTAGAGAAAAGTTATGTAAAATAAAGAAATTATACAGTAAAGAATACACTGATACCCTCCTGTAATAAAGGGAAACTCCTATATAATTTGTTAATAAATTGAGTCTAGACATCCACTCCCATTTAGGTATGCCATCAAGGCCCACCGCTCATCATCTTGCCCAAAAAAGTTTCAAAGAGTTTTGACTGGAGTTAAGGATATAGCCAAATGGTATGCTCCCATTGAGTGCAACATACAACCCTGTCAATTTAGAAAGGTGTGAAAAACTTCAAGCTAAAGTGACAATTAGAAAGCGCACATAATGTTTTATGAATGTATAATACATGACTGAAGGGACAGATCAGATTTGGTTAAATATAGGGTTTACAGTAAAAGTCAACCTAAAATTAAAGTCAATACCCTAAGAGGGGGTTGAGGTAGGGACTCACCCAACAAGGGTGTAAGCCTTGTGGGACAACCCCTACGGATAGACTAAAAAAACACATTTTGAATAAGAAAAGGAAAGAAGCTGGTGGCTGTCCCTCTCACAGCCATGGGCAATCTAGACCACATGGTGGATGAGAGATGGGTAATGGCATATCTCTGCAAATTTCGCCTTGCCCGCCTCTGCTCACCACCAAAAGATTGGTGGGTAAAATACAGAAGTTGTGACAGGAGGTTATTAAGGGTTGAAGCCAGCGTTAGTGGAAGGCAATTGGCGCATGTCACCAGGAGGTTATATTCATAGGGATAAGTTCTGCCGGGGAGTTCAAGTCACAATCTGAAAAAAATAAAATTAACAAGTTAATTTTGGGCGTAAGAATTCCCATCTGCCAGGTAATCCAAGCAATCTCCCAATTATGCCCTCTCAAAATGTATGGGTGTGTCCAATCCCTTTCCAACACAATGGAGCCAGCCATATATAGCCTGGTCATGGACACAACCTGTCATCTACCAAAGGCATCACTATCATGCGCCAAGCATGGTTGCGAGGGAATAAATATTTTCAATAGAAATTTTTTATAAGAATCTGACTGGGATGGTTGGATCTGAGTCAGTATCAGAAATCATTTAGAATAAAATTCGCTAAAACTGAATTGCAAAATATACTTAATTAAAGTGTGCTTAGCTTTAGTTCCCCATTTTAGTGAGCATATAGGGCAGCAGTACCCACAGGACCATTGCTGCTCCATTTTTTACCTTTATGCCATTTTTGGTTTTATAAGATATATAAAAATACAAATTTATTTGTGAGGTTTAGTTCTGTTGAGCATTTAGTGGCAATGATTTCCAATTCTGGAAATCCCTAGATAGTCCTCATGGCTGCCTTTTTCATTTTTCCATCCGCCAATATGGATGCAGTATCTGAGGTACTCTGTCTGGGGTTTTTAGTGTTCACTCACCTGGAGTTCTAAGCTGGTTTTATCATTATCAGCACGCTCCATGACAAAGGAGGCTATGGTACTCTTTTTAAGTTTATTGCCCCCCATTATCGCTTGGAAGTTTAGAATGGAGCCATTAATAAATATAAAAAAGCATGGAAAATTTGGACTCTCATATGTTGAGAAGCTAGGGGACTATTGTATGGTGATGAAGGGGTAGGATGCCAAAGAGGAGGCATAAGACCTTTTTGTACGGACTAATCTCCCTAAACACCATTGGAATTTTATCAAATGGAACCTTATAGGGTATATAGCCATGGTAGAGGGAGAAGGGGTGTTGGGTCATCAACATCCAAGTAATAACCCAAATAATGTTTAAGTGTGGTTTAAACAAATATCGCATTGACAGGATATAATGAACTAGGACATAACATACTCAGAGAGTGTCAGAACTCAAACTCAAGATAAAGACAAATTAATAAGATTGGAATCAAATCTCCACCACCTACCAATAGTTAAACATACGACCCCAAAATTAAAAGAGGTACCAACCTCAAAACTACTGGATGAAAGGAGAAGTGGTCCAGAAGAATCTAAGACCAAGGTGACAAAGAGGCTACTCTATTAATATTAGAAGATTACTACAACACAAAGGAAGTCGCCTTGTCACGCGCCTCTTCCTGAAGCTCAAGGAGATTCAAAATTTTCAGTCCAAAATGGAAGGTCCCATGTATGACAAACCCCAGCACCATATAAATATCTCTAGCTTCAGGTAAATGATATATCATTTTTATTTATATGATCTTGAAGTAAGCTTCCTATTTTTAGGATATTATTGAGGTTATTAAGCAAGCCTTTAGCCTTTCTGGTGGTTCATGCCCCTTGCTTTAATTTTTTATAGAGATAACCACACCCAACTCTGATCACTCTAAGCATGTTCCTTTGGCCAGTCCACATATCCAGAGTGATGACAGAAAGGGGACTCTATGCCAGGTCTTGTGAGTTTCCATAAAGAGTGAGGACATAAAAAATAAAAAATATTCCAGAGAAGGAAACCTCCCAAGATAATGGTGTTAAAAGCATTATATTTTGGATCAGCAATTTTCATAGTAAATAACATACTCGAGGGTACAGATTGTAGGGACATGGCTGGGAGTGAGGAGGCCAAAAAGATAAACTTGGCAGGGCGACTTGACCTGAAGCACACCCTGGACCAACGCTAAGTACAGGCAAGATATGCCCATATTGATCTTGGGGTGCATAAAAGGGCGATCCAGCATTACATTGAGGGCTTTAAAGCACACCAGATTTGTTACTACTCACAATGGTTCATTACAGTTGCTTGGTGAATAGTGTTTTTAAACCGTTCAATTTACAAAATTTCTAAAACTGGAAAAATTCAGCCTCAATTGATAGCTCAAGTTCAGCCTTATTTGAGTTATAGCACCATGGTTGTTAGTAGTGTGAGCTTATTGGTTAGTTTAGGCTTAATACCACTCCACAGGTTGATGATTTTCCCCCCAATGATTATTAATGATGCCTTGAGACCAACCTTCCTTGTTGATCGACTTGCTTAATAAAAATACCCGTTAGTTTTACATTTTTTATAGTCTCTTAGGAGAACCTTTGCTTGGGCCTCCTTGAGGAGGTCTCCAACATAGGACACTTTATTTTATATATATTAACAACGGAATCTGGTGCGAATTTGGGCAATCCTGATCCCATCCATATTGAGGCACCCAAGCTTCCTGACACTTATCTGCACATGGTTATGAATTCCCATTTGGGTCCAACCACGCTCTATCATTTATTAGTTATCTAGTAATGTATTTTTTGTTGTACACCCTGTCCCTGGGTCTCTGTGTCTGGCACCTTCTGAAATGCCCTATTCCCAATTATACTAACAACTAGTTCTCTTGTGGTGTGTATCACGCACCACCTTGCTGCAAATGAATGAGTTACAAAAAACTCTCTTGAAATTAGTAAACCAACTATTTTACTTTATGTGCATGATAATTATTAATGTGGGGCTTTCTTTAAGTGTAAACTGAATGTGCTGGCCATTTGCCATAGTCTCTAGGGTGCTCACCGCAGTTTTCTCATCTGACTTATTTTTGGTGAATCTTGGTGTTATTCTTGCTACTACAAACTGGGGGAGTACCCACCCTTCCTGCTTGTACCTGGTGGACTCAGACACTTTTTAATCCTGTTTTCATAATTTCCCAACTTTCTCCAAAACCTATTGTTTAAAAATTGATATGACTAAAGGATAATTTACATTTTCTGGCAGATTGGCAACTAGAGTCAAGGCAAGCCTTGAGATTGAGCAGAAAGTTATATTGATATGTTGCAAATTAATTGAAGGGTCAAATGTTCAGAAAATTGAGGGAATTCCGCTGAAACCTTGAGATAGATGAAAACTCCTAAAAGAGAACAAATAGGAGATTACTAAGCTGAAGATTGGAATTGACCTAGAATACTGAGATAATAATTAAGTGGAAAAATGAGAGGAAGAGGTTTTTTAGTAGTCCTCAAATAAAATCTTCGTTTATTATAACATGATAAAAAGTATCAATTGGGGAGATTGCTCCATATATTAATTTATCAGTTTTTATTAAGAGTTGGCAATATGCATATTGTCCAATTCCGTTGCTCAGTGGCTAATACCCTGTGTGAACCAGCTCAGCGGAATCCAACTGTTACGCTGAAAAATTAGCACCTAATCTGAAATTTAAAGGGATCTTGCTTCCCACTCACCGGTGGCTTCTTATAATAATAACAAGTTAAATGGTTTCTGTCCACACTCACATAGGGTAAATTTGATGTATTGTCTGTCTCCCAAGGCTTCTGATTGGGTTTTTGCAGTGTTCCATGCACAAGCACTTTTGTGGAAATCAGTGGAGGGCTTTGAGAGCTTCCTGGAGCAGCATCGCCCAGATGCGTCAATCCTAGCAGCCTTCTACAAGTTTTTTGCTATGCGTCAAGCTGGCCGCCCAGTGAAATTATACTTAAATGAATTTTGCAACAGGCCCATGCCCTACCTTTGTCAGACATCATTTAAAAAATGATGTTCCTCAACTACTCCTTGGACTCCCCTGCAAGAAACGCCCCAGTATAACAATCTCCCCCTCCAAACTTTGACAAGCTGATTGAGTTCTTTGTGGTGATTTTCTCACCTTACCCCAGAAGGGGCCAGGTAATTTGTCCGTTATGGTTTCGCCTGGTGTGGCCCCTATAAATATGGGCCCCAAAAAACTCACATGCGTCTTTGAAAAAAAGAGAAATTTTATCTTTCCATTCCTTCATTTTTGGTGAAACTAGAAGGTGGGCATGGGTCTAGCCCCAAGATTTTATTAAATGTTTCAGTTGATTTCACCACAATGATGTCACCCATGGTGGCCCCTAAAAATATGGCACCTGAGAGTTTTGTTTTTCATTGAATGGAGAAGAGCTTTCACTAATCTTTCCCTGTTTTGGCAGAATTCTAGGGTTCAGATGAGTCTAGTTTCAAACTTAACGTAAATGGGTAACCAAATGGTTTTTTATTTACAACACATTCCTACAGTGCCAGTAAGATCATCAATGAAGGGCTTGATGGTGCTGGCCCTTAATAACGTTTAACAGCTGGCCATATGATCATGTATGGGGTTATTGAAGTCCAAAAAGGCGTTTTATACCATGAATTGTGTAAATTTAAATGAGCCTAATATCATCTCTTGTGGCTTTAGTGCAGAACCCATTTTTGTATAACAGAATACCCCAAAGAACCTGCGCTTGACTCCTACCATGATCTGCAGAACCCAGGAGGTGTAGAAGGATATGCTTTTAAAATATGGAAATGTTTTTACAACCGCTGAGAATGTGATATATGTGTCCTCAGTAGTAAGAGTGGCCAACTATTCCTCTCCATTTTATGATGCAAAGTCTATCCTGGAGGCATACTTATTCCTGATGATGATTTTTCTGGGGAGGTGTTGGCGTTATCTTCTATTAATAAAGACCATTCTGGATGTTTTTGTTGTTTGCTACCCTTTTTTTAGTACTAGATTAGAATTTTTCTAGCCAGTACAGGTTTCGAACTCAAAACTTGCACTTAGGGTGGGAGCAGTTTAACCTGCTCAGCTAACCACCCTGTTGTTTGCTACCCTTTTTTCCCCTTTTAAAAAAATGTTATATTTTTTGGGCGATAACGTTAGTATATGCCAAAAGGATCACACAGGTCAAACCCACTGAACCATGGATAGATGATATGAAGATTGTCAGTCCTTCAAACACACTTGAAAATTTAATAAATATGGAGCACTTGCTCCAACAACACTTTTATTTTTTAAATACAGAGACTCAATGCTGTTCCGCTCTCTTCACTGTAAACAACCTAACCTTTCAATCTGCCCATCTCACTTATATATCAGAGACTTTGGATGATACCATTCTCTTAGGTTAGAATATTTTATTCCGCTAAATCTCATTGGTTTTAGATGGTATCCTTCAATTTCTATTGCCTAAGTTTGAGACGATCTAAATTGTATTTGTTGAATGTCAACATCACTTTATCGCCTTATTTTTTAAAAAATCTAATAAATCTATTATATCCCAATAACGCCTCATCTCAAGGCGCTTGAATACTCATAAATAAACATCCTAGTTGGCGGATTCTCGCCATTCCGCCATAGTTTTTCAGAACTCATTGTCCAGTCATATTAAGATCTCAACAGGAGAAAATCAGCACAACTATTTTGGTGGATACAGGAGCCTCTGAGAGCTTTATTGGCCAAGACTTAGCTGACTAGTTTGAGTTGATTTACTTGTAAGGTGGTATGGTTAAGGGGAGGGTCTTCCCAAGGATTTCACACGCTGAAGGTTCTGGGATTAGTAAATTATGAAGTTGGAAAATATCATTTGGTTGACCGCTTCCATGCAATTAAAAATCTCTTGTGTCCCATTATTTTGGGAGTAGGGTGGTGGTGAGAGTTTGATGTCAGAACCAACTTGAAAGCCAATACCTTGTCTTTATTACCAAAAATGGTCAAGAATTATTTGTACCCTTGTCTGAAGCTACCTCTCAAGGCAGTTTGCCCCAATGGCCATAGTTCACAAACTCAGTTTTTACCTTTGCTGAATCTCACTTTGAAGGTACTCTTACCTTCTTGCTTGGAGGGACTGTAATCTTCGTTTGATGCAGTTTAAGCCAGTGTACTGCAAGCTCATTCAGGGTTTTATTATGAGTAATAACTCACTGTGTATATGGTGAATATTTTATTCTTTTTACCTTTGACTGTATGAGAGAAAGAAGACTTCTATGTGTGGGTTAGATAGCAGTTAGCTAAAGGATCAATACTTGAGTGTACCTCTACAGTATGCTCCCCATTCCTCTTTGTAAATAAAGCTGATGATTCTTTACGCCCATGCGTAAATTATGGTATCCTAAACAAAGTCACAGTACCAGACTTGCATCTCATCCCAGTGGATTCACAGATTTCTTACTATATGGAGAAGGCGAGAGTTTTTTTCAAGTTGGATTGTTTAAACACGTTCAATCAGATCAGGATCAAGAAGATCCAGGAGTGAAAGACTGCATTCCATATCAGAAAAGAGATTTTACAATTTCAGGTTATGCCCTTTGGGCTTAAAAATGCCCCTGCTAACTTTCAAAGCCATATTGACGCGGCTTTAGAGACCTGCTGGGGGTATGCGCTGTAGCTTAGATGGATGATATTTTGGTATTTTCCCCTAAAAATGAATCCCATGCAGTACACTTTTGGTAGGTGGTGGAGCATTTGAGGGCAGCTGATCTTACACTAAAAATCAATAATTGCGAGTTCTTCAAGTCCCAGGTCACCTTCCTGGGCAACGTCATGTCTGACCAAGGCAACATGATAACTCCAGGCAAAAAGAAGGCTATTTTGGGAATGGCCCACCCCAACTTTGGTCAAGGAATTTAGTTGTTTTTTGGTAACATGTACGTTACTTAAGAAAAGCACACCAAATCTTTATGAGGTGGCGGCGCCCTTGTATATCTTTAGTGGAGCTAAAATGCCTCAGTGATCCTCTGTTTTGTAGGATGCCTTCCAAGAGGTAAAGTGCATCCTGCTGTCCATTTCCGTCCTTCACCATGTAAATTTAGAAAATGATTTTATTGTGGCTACCAATGCCTCCAATTTTGCAATAATGGCTGCCTTGTTACAAGTGGGAAAAGATGTAATAGAGCATCTGGTGGGACATTTTTCCAGGAAAAATGTCCTTACCAGAGTCTAACTACGCCGAATATGAAAAAGAGTTATTGGCATTGGTTGAGGCGCTTACCTATTGGCGTCATAATTTACATGGCTCGTCCCAACCATTCTGCATTCATACAGATCACTGTTCCTTGTTGTACTATCGTGCACTTCGTGTCATGACCCCATTTCAAACCTGCTGGAATGAGTTCCATGCTAATTTGTGTTCTCTTATAGAGTTTTAAAGGGTAAGGAGAATGGATTGCCATATGATTTGAATCAAAACCCTGCTTTAGCTCCAGACCCTAAGGAGGTAGATGTACACAAAACCCACTTGATGATTCTGCCATGTAAAATTTTATCACAGCATCCCTCTCCCATGGCACACGTGTCAGTGCTTGCTCCTTTGAAAAACGCGGAGGAATATGGTATGTTCAGAAAGGTTGTCCTTTAACAGCCTTTGTTGGCTAAGTATACTATGATCTTTTTCAAAAACAAGTTAAATCAGTAGGACATTACCAGAGGTTACCACGTGAAGGATGGGATGGTGTGGTTCTAGGGGAACCTATGGGTTCCTTCTGGATCACTTGCCTGGAAATCATCCAGGATCATCATAACAGAATCACCGTTGGCCATTCTGGAAGGCAAAGACTTTGTGCTTAGACGCCGCACTTACAATTGAAAGTGGTTAGACGCACAGGTGGCCAGGTATTGTAAGGAGTTCCTGGTCTGCAAGTGAATGAAGCTGAACCTCTAGCTCCTCACATGGTTGTTGGTACTAGATCAAAAGTCCAAAGGGCCTTGGACTTCCTAATTGGTGGCTTTTATTGTGGAGTTACCTGCATCTGAGGGCTATGATGCCATCATGTAGTAATGAACCTTTATTAAAGTTCTGCCAATTTATTCCTTATAGAATCAAAGTAACTACGGCGGATATGGCTAGGCTCTTCATGTCTCATGTGTTGTCCCTTCATGGGGTGCCTCAAGAGATAATTAGTAATTTTGTGGTTACCAGTTTAGATATGTATCATAAGAAAGTTGTGTAAGACTCTTCAACTTCTTCACTTCTGTTTTATTGCCTATCATCCCCAATTTGATTGGTAGAAGGAACGAGTAAATCATTGCTTAGAACGGTTTCTGCGGTGCTACACTGTCACATACCATTCAGATTGGGCTTCCTTTCTTCCCATGTCCCAATTCAGCTATAAAAACGGCCAACATCCATTTATTGGTTATTCCCCATCTTTTGCCAACTATGGGTTTAACCCCATATCCAACATGGAGCCTAGATGCAGTTCCAAAATGGAAGCAGTAGTGGACTTTAATAAGACTCTCAAGAAAGTACACCAGGGGTTACCACAATTTAAATGCTATTATGCAAGCTTATAAGAAGAATGCTGATGGTAAGAAGGGGAGGTCCTGCATATGAGGAAGGGGATCTAGTGATTTATGTTAGAAATATCCCAATCAAGCAGCTGTTAGATTTTGATGGTTGACTCAAAAATAAACCCTTTGAGAAAACCATCAATGCTGATAGATTACTCCCATTGATGGATCCTTTAATCCTTCTTGATTCATCTGCATAATCTGATAAATCAGATTCACCTCATAACTGCTCTGATTGCATCTGAAATACCCAATTATTGTGGCTAATTATAGCTATGATATAATCATATTATGGCCGATTATGGGTCCACTTGGGTGCATAATGGTCTCACGTCATTAACTAAATTGCATCTCCTAAATTAGTGCACTAATCTTAATGCACTAAGGCGGAAGTTGGGTTCAATTCTTGATATCGTTTTATTAGGTACTTAAACATAGATGTCCCAATTATGGGTGTACTTAGTGATATTGAGAAGCCTACCAATGTCCCAATTAATGGTGCGTCATCTTTTATGTTCATATATATTTTATTCCCGATTTATTGTTATTTGTTGAGTTATGATGTAGCTCTAATCAGGAAGATTTTGATGTTGAGTTTGCAACCAAAATCGTCCCAATTATGAGAATAAAATTGCCTTCAATCGTCCTGAAATGATTGTTATTTTTAGTCAATTCATGGGCCAAATTGACTTGTGGATTTTTCATAATTATTGCCATGACCAGCAGAGGATTGGCATAATATGAATGAACTCATCTAATAGATGAGTTTGGCCAGGATATGCCCAAGAGGTATATAATACTGGCACCTGGCCAATTAATAAAACATCATCATTTACCATTTAAATATTGATCATTAATAACTACTGTCACTTAGTTTATTAATTATTGTTGCCCATCTGTCATCTGTCTGATTTAAGTATCTGTTGCTGTTATGTCTATATTAGATAGTTGTGTGTGTTTATACTTCCCAAAGAGAAGTACTCAGCTGCCTGCCAGAGAAGTAGTCACAATTATAGAGGAATAATTTCCTAATTTTGTACAAAGACAGAAGGTCTCATAATTGTTGTTGCCAGTAGACTTAAGAATGGTGAGAGTACTGTAGTTACTTGGCTATTATTGAGGATTATCAGAGAATCTACTTCCCAATTATGAGCATGAGTTTTAATTGAAAAGCGAGTTTTTATCCTCAAATTCATTGTTAAGTCATTTTAGCTTGCACCATCAGCTGAAAACTTAACAGCAGCCATGAATAAAACTTTGACCAAAGAGTATAGGGACTTATCACATTGTCAGAAAGGTGGGTCAAGCCTCATACCAGTTGAATCTTCCCTCATTGTTCCAGATCTTTGCTTTCTTTCATAAAAATAAGCTGAAGTTGTTTGGGGGCCCAACACCAGAGACTTCAGAGGCTTATCTCGTTGATGGGGCTTCAAAGTGGGAAGTGGAGGAAGTTATAGACTCTCTTCATGTAACAAGAAGTCTTGAATATCTGGTATCCTGAAAGGGATTTGACGCAGATGAGAACAATTTGGGTACCAACTCATGATTGCGCATATACCAAAGACCTAATTGAGTTTTTCCATGAGCGTTTCCCTGAGGCAGCAGGACCCAAGTCGAAACAAAGTATCTCTGCCATGAAGCTGGCCCCTGCCCATAAGATCTTCTCCTTAGTGAAGCCCCTGGAGGGGGAGTGGAGCCCCAACTGTATGGTAGGGTAATGTCATAGTTACATTACACAATTGAAGGTAAAGATTGTAGGGAAAGGCTGGGCGTGAGGAGGCCAAAAAAATAAAGTTGGCAGGCCTCTCTGACCTGAAGCATAACCTGAACCAACTCTGGGTACAGGCAAGATATGCCCAAGTTGGTCCTATTGTGCATATGATGGTCGGCCCAGCATTACATCAAGGGAATTAAAACGCACCAGCTTTATTACTAATCATGACGGTTCATTGCAGTTGCTTTGTGAACGGGGTTTTGACACCCATTCAAGTGTACAATATTGCTAAATATAGAAGATTTCAGCTGCAATAAATAGCTTAAGTCTGGACTTACTTGACCTAAAGTACCATGCTTGATTTTAGTGTGAGCATATTGGTTAGTTTAGGCTTAGTACCATTCACGCAGATTGATGAACTTTCCACAGTGGTTTTAATATATTCCCTGAGACCAACCTTCCTTGTTGGTCAACTTGCTTGATAAAAACCCCATTAGTTTTACATGTCTTGCATGGTCCCTTAAGAAAACCTGTGCTTGGAACTCCTTGAGGATGTCTCCAATAACATAGGACACTTTATTTAATCTAAAAATTCCACAACGGAATCAGGTGCGCATTTGGGCTGTACTGGTCACTTTTAAATCAAGACAAACAAGCTCCCTGACTCCGAGCTGCACTTGGTTATGAACTCCTCCTTGGGGTCCAACCAAGTTCTATAATCTTTTAATTATCTATTAATATATTTTGTGTTGTAGACCTTGTCCCTGGGTCCCTGTGCTCTGGCACCTTATGAGGCGCCTTTTTCACAATTATACTAATGATAAGATCCCTTGTGGTGTGGCTGTGAATCCCACACCGCCTCTCTGGGAATGAGAGAGTTACAGACACTCTCCTTACAGCAATGCTGGTTTTAAAGTAGGCGTCCTTGTCCCAGCTGACCTTAAGTTTGTGGCTGAGTTCAGAGGGGAAGTACTTCTTGTAGTTAAAAGTAATATCAATTAATGATTGCCAACCTCAGCCCAATAGTACAGCAACTCCTTAATTGTTTTTTGTTCCTAAAGGACGTCTAGTCAGGCCACAGCATCAGCTGATCACTCCAGTATGAGAGAATTATATTTATCTCTTATTTTACCTGCCACTGAGGTGAGAACCAGAGTTGGTCAATATATTTGCAACTTTGTCCACCCAACCATTTATCAAAGTATACAAAGTTTAGGACTACACTACCAAGGAGTAAGCAACAACTTGGACATAATACAATTTCTTTATTCATCTACCCATGTTTTTAGCACTGTCTCTTCCATCATCTAAGTATATAATAAGGCTATTATTGAGAACCAATACTTTATTAACGAAGTGTGATGCCATAAGACCTTATTGGATGAGAGAGCATTTGCGTACCTACAAAATTAACTCACAACACAAATGGATGAGGCCATAATTGGAGCTTAAATTAAGATCAGAAAGACTAGTATGCCACTCTTTGAATGTATTTCTGGACTTGAGCTTAGTAGGTACAATGATCTGTGCAATTTTATTACTCTCAAACAAAAAGATCTATGGAGCTCAAGGCCCTGCTGGCCTCTAAGGGATCCCTGGCTACCAAGGCCCTTCCAGGCCAATGGGACCCGGTGGTATTAATGGGCTTCAAGTGGTTATTGGGCCTATAGAGCCTCTGGGTTTATTAAGGCCCCAAGGGAATCCAGTAGATATCAGCCCCCCTGGACCGCTGGGACCACCTGGAATAGTCAGCACCTGGGCCACCTTGGAATGGTAAGACCTCCTGGCTGTCAAGGGGAATCTGGACCCCTGGTCCCAGGTCTCCCAAGTCTCCCAAGTCTCCCAGCCCTCCCAGCCCTCCTGACCTACCGTAACTGAATTGAAGATGTCACTTCTCTATCTTACTTGAGAGATATCCAGATTCAATTTTCTCCACTTGAATCACAGGTTGCGGCTGTTGCTTGCAACTGTGGTGTGGATCTTTAAGGCCAACCTCTTGACCACAATTATACCTTTAAAGCCCTAGCAGAAGAGTTCAATAATATTAGTAGTTTCTCCCAACTGTATGGTTTTTGATCAGATTGAATAAATGACTAGATCATCCAACTTGCCAGTTAAATTGAGGCCATTAAGGCGATGCAAACCTCCATAAAGGCAACCATGAAAACTCAGAAGCTAGAATTTCTCGAACTTAAGGAGCAGCTTGCACAAAATGCTACCTCTACTAAAGTGATTACTTAGTACATGGATCTAAAGAATTATGTGAGCAATTTGAAAGACTCATCTTAATCAAACGCACCAAATCAAATACAACAATATTATGTCCTCAATTTTTAGCTCTCTCACCCCAACTGAATAAAAAGTTTTATCTAAACCTTTTTTCTAACAACTTTTTAGCGTTTAATTAAGGGAAAGTACCTAGTGAATGAAGTATCGTTTCATTCTTATACATCCTGAAAGTTTATGGAGATCGCTAATGATTGGAAGAAAGTTAAACACCTTCCTACACGTTTGAGTTAAACCGCCCAAGAAATCATGATCTACACTTTTAAGAGCAATCAAGCCTGGAGCCAAGTAAAGACCTCCTTGGTAAAGGAATTTAGGGGCGATTAAACCCTGCCCTTTTAGAAGCAAGCCCTCATGGTTTTTGCATTGAACACAAAGAATCACTTAATGAGTTTGTCAACCAATTTTACTATCAGGCACATACCTTGGTTGGCTTTGATCATATCACTTTAAATAACACTTTTCTCCTACCATCTCTGCCTTGGCTTCTCACCCCAATTTTTAATTACATATCATCGCCATCAAAAGGATTTTTACAAGCAGAATGGACATTAAGGTAGCTTTTGTCAAGTTCCCTTCCAGTCTTTCTTAAAAGGCCTATAAGACCAGCTTTCTTTTGAACAACGACCTTAATTCAATGTTCTTTTGAAAAAGCCTAACAAGAATAATATACAATGCACTTACTGTAGGCAACGTTGTCATACTTTTAAAGAATGCTACAAAAGAATTTCAGACAAGGAGGGAAAAGCCCCTTCAACATGAAGGGAGAAGTTTTCAAGTTGACAGCCACAATATGTCTCAACCATATAATTCTCGAGCTAGTACTTTTATTGCACCATCTACTAGCAATTCCATTGTTATGTCTACTGAAATAAAAGATAATAATTTATAATTACTATTGTTCCTTCTGTGTGCCTCCGAATTCTTTAATTACCCTGCATCTGCAATTTGGAGACTCGTTCACCAATGGGGAAGTTTGAGTGTTAAAGTTAAGAGTTCAAGCCATTGTCAACACTGGATCTCCAGTGAATTTTATATCTTCTAATATGGCCAATCAAATTAAAGTTGGCTCAACCTGCAACATATTCTTTATTACAGAACTGTAGGCCCACATTGCACAAGGTCACTTAATGCTTATTTGACCTGCCCATATGGTTTGGGAAACTTTAAATAAAGGCCACTGCTTTGGTTCTTGAGAATCAAAGCTATGACCTATTATTGTGGACGCAATTTTTGCGTGAGCACTCAAGAATTTTCGACCTATCTGATCCCTACTTATCTATACTCGGGCACTGGGTGCTGCTATCATCAAAACACCCATAACCAAGAAGGACAGACCCAATAAAATAATCTTCCTTATGGAAGACAACTGCTTTAATACCACATTGAGTAGCATGTAGTAGGACCTCATTTGAAAATGCCTCCTTAGTCTGCTGAAGCTATATAAGGAATGCTTTTATACAGTCTATCTTAAGTGGTATACTAGCTCAGGAGCAAGTTTTGGTAGATAGTTGAATTCAAGTGCATATTACCCCCAGTCTTATAATAGATTTTATGGAGTAGATAAATTATCTGTCAAGGAAGTATCGCCCTGCCCAGGGTTTCTTGATCTGGCCAATTTAGGGACTATCTCAGTTTTTATATGTAACCTTACTTCAACCTCTTGTGTCATAAGGAAAACATGATCATATAGCTTATGTTCAATTGTTGCATGATGAAAAGTATACAGCGTGCACAAAATAGGTACACTCAAAGATTCTGGGCTTGAGGATCTTCCTACTATAGCCACCATTGAGCATAATATCAACTTGGGCCTTACCAAAGCCCAGTTTGAGGCAGCTAAGTGACTCTTGGCTGAATATTCTGATATTTTTTTCTGGGCTTTACGATTTTGGAAAAATGACCAGAGTGCCTCATTGAGTAGATACCAGAGATTCTTTGACAATATATACTAAGCCTTATCATAAATTAAAAAGTGGAAAAGAGATCAAATACTCAATAAATTAAAGCAACTTTAAGAAGCTGCATTAAAGACTTTGCAAAGACCTTGGGCTTCGCCTCTGCTATTAATGAAGAAGAAAGACGGAGCCAATTGCATGGTGATGGATTAACACAAAATTTAATTTAATTACCCAGAAAGACAGATATCCCTTACCTAGGATTGATTAATCCCTATAGATGCTGGTTGGATCACAGTTCTCAGCTATGGATCTAGCTAGTGGGTAATGGCAAATAGACCTTGCTCAATAAGACCAAAAAAAGTGCCCTTTCATTGCT
This sequence comes from Massospora cicadina, assembly GCA_022478985.1. Classification (NCBI taxonomy): domain Eukaryota; kingdom Fungi; phylum Entomophthoromycota; class Entomophthoromycetes; order Entomophthorales; family Entomophthoraceae; genus Massospora; species Massospora cicadina. The sequence goes on along the minus strand of JAKSZP010013601.1, from coordinate 51,243 downwards.
AAAAATAGTCTATTTGAGCCAACTCAAATGAAGCAGTGGCTATGTAATGCTCATGCCACGTTTTAAAGAGCCATTGATTGTATCCTGTAATACCTGAAGTGTCTTGTGTCCTGGTGTATTTAGACGACTAACATAAACTTTTAAATTTTTAACTCACATTTTGTGAACTATAACCAAGTATTTGATCAATTAAAAACAGCATCTTTAAAGTTGAAACCATCAAAGTGTACCTTTTTCCATCAAGAATTTATTTCTAGTTCATAAAGTACAAAAGAAGGTACTAACCAATGCCAGATAAATTTATGTCCATATAATAAGATGTTCCCACCAAAGAGTCTAAGGGACATTTAGAATTTTCTGGGGATGGTGGGGTATTACCGCCAGTTCATTCCCCATTTTACTGGAAATTCAGAGCCTATGGTCTACTTATTACAGAAGGACGAGCCTTTCCACTGGGAGTTAACATAGCGACAGTCCTTTTTTGTCTTATGACTTGCATTAACTAAAGATCTTGATAATCCAATCTAAATTTTATAAGTATTTCTTGCTTTTTACCAATCCCAGCAATGTTGCAGTTGTGGTTATTCTGGTGCAATATGAAGATAATCAGTTAGACTATCACATCACATACTTTAGCAAACTCTACCTAAAGCCAAACAGAATTATAGCTTCACTGAGCATGAGTGTTTAGCTTAATCCTAGCTACTAAGCATTTCCATTATTTACTCTATGGTATGCACCTTCATATAGTAACCAATCATGCCTCCATTTTCTGAAAATAACAGGTGCATGATCCTGATGGCCTTCTAGCCCAGTGGTCTTTATGATTATAAAGCTATGACTTCTCAATTGTTCATCAATTAATTGTTATATACTAAAACAATAATGGCCTCTTGTGACTTCCAGTCCAGACTGTTTTATCCGCTGAGGAGAACTGCTTAAAGACCTCTTATGTCATTACAATTTGTGGTCACTAGAAACACCTGAAAGCCAGAGTGAGCTCAAATGGAGAGCAATTACTACACAAATAACCGATGGCATGCTATAAATATAGTAAAGAAAATGTGACTTCTTATGTCCACCCTTCTGGTCAAACTGAGGTTATTATGAAAGGTCATACTATCACTGGACATGAGACACGCAAAAAACTCACCAATGGCTGAAATCTCAATGCTTAGGGAATAATATTCAATATAATACAGGGTGTTTTAGAAGCTTGTATCACATGATGTTTGAATGATAGGCCTAACCTAAGGTTCCAACATCAAGTATTTTCTCCTTTGGACCTTTTTCACACAGTAAGCATCAACGTTATATGTCATCTACCTACAGGGGTTAATGGCCAATGATATATAATTTTGGCGGTAGACCACCTTATCCGATGATTTGAAGCTTTATCCATACCTACTGTCACTGCTTGAGCTACCGCCTTATACTTTTACCAGCAACACTTCACAGCATAGTAGCCTGAGGGTCTAATATAATATGTTCAAAATACTACTCGCAGTTGATATGAGAATTAACTGCCATATTTAATACTTGCCAAGTATTTGCAGCACCCTACAACCCCTCAACAAAGGGTACTGTAGAAAGAACAAAATAGCATTTTTATCTCCATTATGAGGCATATAACTTCTTTTGGCCCACTACTCTGGAATCAGTTTATACCAAGTGCCATATCTGTCTATTAGTCAGCTACCACATGGTGATAGATGTCCCACTTAAAAGTTCTTTATGTCAGGGACCCCTATTAACAACTAGTTTACAACTAATGCTAACGTCAACAACTCCCAGAACTCTCCTTTTTTAGCACTAATGGTGCTCAACCCAAAAGGGGGAGCCACCACGCATCTTTATTGCAAATGGGCCAAAAAAGGGATTATTAGAAATAAAAAATGGAAGTACTGTTTACCAAATGGTAAAAGCTTAAGAGCATGATAGTGTCTTTCAGCCGCCAGCTAAACGCAACATTATTTTTTACTGACTTACTGATTGCTTCTTTTGCGCAAATATTATCATGTTTTCTATATAACTAATATTTACTATATAACAAATATATTTACTATATAACAAATTATTATCATGTTAATATATTTACTATATAACAAATTATTATCATGTTATTATATTTACTATATAACAAACATTATCATGTTAAAAACGACAGAGACCAAAGATTTATAGACTGTGGGGAATCAAAAGAGTGGACACAATGATGTTGTCATACAGCATGATAATAAATGAAGCATTACCAGAATTTTCAAATGATGTCCAGCTAAAAGACATTATCATGTCAAAATGACGTCAGTCAATGGTGACATCACGTAATGATGATGTAACAGCGTGATGATGACGTAACAGCATGATGGTAACATAAAGTGTGGAATCATGTCCAGCTAAAAGACAATATCATGTCAAAAATTCCTAATACGGCACCTCAGCTAACAGCCTAGGAAGCCATATCAGGTTAGGAAGCTATGAGGAAACTTTTGTCCAGCGCCTACTTTAGCTGGCAGACCATGGTGGACAGCATTGGGGTGGGAGCGTCAGCGACATGGGGCATAAGGAGGTATAGTTGTGGGTTTTCTTCATTTATGAGGCCAGCGTTATCCATCACCTCAACTTATTGAGCAAGTTGATGCTCAGCAAAAGTGATGAGAGCTGGCACAAAAGTAAAAGACTTGATGCGCCGACAGGTTTCAGGATAATCAGGGTTAAAAAGAGAAATTTTTGCCATGTCAATGCAAGCATGGCTCACACCAAAAATGAGATCCTCAATTTCATATTTTGCATCTTCCTCAAAGTCATGGGGATAAGAATACCCTCAACAAGGGGCTCCATCTCCCCATATAGTTGCTGCAACTCCCAAAACTCTCAAGATCACTTTGTGAGACTTAACTGATGATATTGTCCAACTGAAGTCTCTGGCCATGGGCATTTTGGTGCATACTACAACTAAAGAAACAGGACAAAGCAATTTATGACGACCCTCTTTGCCAGTGTACCAACCAGGGGACTTAGTAATGTTCTGTCACCATTACCATGGAGAAAGAGTCAACAAGCTTGCTAACGCTTGGTCTGGTACATATAAAATCCTTCATAAGTGTGTATCAGAATATTTCAATGTCAGTTTGATTAAGTTGGCCATCAACTGGGTACGTGGGTGGTTTCCAAGAACTTTTTACCCCTCCAACAGGATTTCAAGGGGGCACTGTCAAAACTTGAACTGAAGACAAAGACAAATTAAATAAGGTCATAATAAATTTTCCTCCACCTGCCAGTAGTTTTTACTCCTGACCCTCAAATTAATGGAGGCAATAAACTCTAAATTACCATATAAAAGGAGAATAGATCCAGAAGTGTCTAAGACCAAGGTGACAAAGAGGCCATCTTATTGATTCTGGATGACTACCATAACACAAATGAAGTCTCTCTGTCACGCAATTTTTCCTGAAGATCAAGGAGATATAAAAATCAGTCTAAAATGAAACATTCCATGTTCAACAAACCCCAGAATTATATAATATCCCTAGCATCATATATATGATATATTGTTTCTTTTTGCTTTATATAATTATAAAATAAAATCCTTATTCTTAGTATATTATTGAAAATATTCAGAAGTTTTGGAAATTCCAGTGTTTCTGGTCCTTGTTGATTTTCTAATAAAGATAACCATGTCCAACTCTGAGAATCTTCAGTGCCTGTTCCTTCCACTGGACATGCTATCCACAGTGCTAAGAGAGAGGTTCAGCAGTCTGTTGCTAACTTAATAATATTAAAATAATGAACTTACCCAGCTTAATTCTGGTTCAGAGGTCCAAGAGAACATTGCATATATCCTTAAAAGATTTAGAGGTTGCAATAATTAAAGTTTGTTAAGTTAATCTAGTACAGTTAAAGAACCTAGGGAAGATTAAAGAATATAGAGGCTATAATAAATTATCAGCGCATACTTTTGTTGGAACTGAGAATAAATCAGGATGTACTATCCCAGTCCTGACACATGAAATAGAGAATGGAATGAGAAAGATGAGAGCTAAATCCCATAGGTTGGTAGATCAAAAAGGAAATGATAATATTTGTGAGCTCATTATTCCAACATAATCATATTGAATCAATTGGTCATCAGTTATTTGATATAATATTGTTTTTAACCATAAGAAATTAATTTTAGCGGCGCAATGCATATAAAGAAACTTTTAAGTTATATCATTGTAGTTTGTCATATTAATAAATTAATTGGAATCTAAGGTTGACGCTTCATCAATATCAGGGCAAAGACCAACAGAGTCCCCTAAAAGCCTTGTCTGGGGGTGGCAATTGTTTTTACCAGGTGAATATAAAGACAGAATTAACATGCGCCTTGGTAACCTGATTTCTTGATTTGAAAATTCTGTTCCATGCTGACGAGAGTTAGTTATAATAGACTGGTGTGATATCAACTAAGGAAAATGAGACAAGAGGGTTTATGATCATTAGCAATTCAAGTTGCAGAACTCTGAAGGATAGGCTTATAGGATGGATCATAGTATTTGGCAGTGTAGATTTATTACTGAGAGACATTAAAATCTGCAGCTGATGTCATTTTGAGTCAGCAAGAGTAAAACTTATTTAGATGATACAAAGGATTAGGAATTCAGTAGATGGGCAATGTATTCTGGTAGGCTTGAGTATTGCAGAAAATGCAGTTAGTCTTTCATTAACATCTGCTTTAGTAAGATGGTATGGTACAGAAACCCGCAGTAGCATGGCAAGCTGGAGGTGATGGTAGCAGAGTAGCACGCCTGCGGGCTAGGGCACAGGGTTCTGAGAAATTATATTATTAGGAGGTCAGCGTTGATCATAAGTTTCTTTTTTAACACTAGATGGTCCCAACCTAATGGGGGATACACCAATCTATATAAATCACGCCTGAGCTCCTAAGAGCTTGAGGCGAAGGCAGGGGAAAGAGGATGTGTTAAGAAAGGGGTGGGGAGAAGTTTTTCCAGAGCCAGGTGTCCACTTATATGACCATTTGGCCCATGGAGAAGTGGTAAATACTCTCAGGGCCATCTCAAAATGAACCTGAAAGTGGGTGATCATATGGGGCAGCGTCCACAGAGTGGAATCAAAAGCGGCGCGAAGATATGATTTAAGAATAGTCCATATAACTACGCCAAATGCCAGAACCCTTACTGATTGGGAAAAATTGGGAAGTGAGAGGTTGAACATGAAGTCCAGAACAGGGTGTCCTACCCAAGGTTCTGCTTGCAGGAGTTTGAGGACCTTGTTCCAGAAAGTAGCTATGAGGGGTAAAGTAAAGAAGCGGTGGAGGTGGATGTCTATCAGCTCTGTGCATCGTGGGCAGCTCTTGAGTTGGAAGGTGGGACCCGTTTGATCCCCTGTCCTGTATGAGCAATGTAGAACTTACCACAGTGTATTTGACATTTTTGCTGAAAGAACAGGGTGGGTAACATCCTTCCAAAGCGCCTTGCGATTTTATTCCACAGCAGGGGTAAGGAGTTCAAGGAGACAAGGCCGCATTGGGGTCTGTCCAAAGGGTAGAGGAGGGAGATAACAATCCTCCCACTGTGGACCAGAGTGTTTTGCTGGGGGCTGGTCCCAGGGCCCCTCCTTTTATAAAAGAAGGCATGGTATACCCTTACCCCTACTCTCTTAAGTGCAAGGAAAGCCTGGTTCCAGTAAAAACTTGATGAGGGTTTGAGGCGGTGGCCTGGGTGGTTTATTAGCCATTCTCCAATAGCTGTTGGAGAGGCCCGTGGGAGCCCTAGTGAGGCCTCTAAACCCTGGCGTAAGGATTGACCCCACTGGGGCATTGGAGCCATATCCCAGAAAATGATGGGCTTAAGGAACCCCATCAGTATTAAAGTGGCATGGGATCTAGCATCCAAAAGACCTAATCCCCCCTTCACTGCAAGGCAGGATAATGTGGTCATAAATGTGGGTGGGTGGTTGGATCCCCATATCCAGCAGCGAAGTATCACATGGAACCTCAAGTAGAAACTGTCCGTGATAGGGCGGACATAAGCGAGGAATCATACCTTTGATAGCAGAAAAACATTCGCCATCAGGGCGCGTCCCTGGGGGGTGATACGATAGTGTTCCAGCTGGCTACACGCGAGTTTATTGCATTCATCAAGTGGTCCTCATTATCCTTGGTTGCAACACATTGTGGTTTGGTGAGGGCACCTAGATGCCTAAAGGTGCCCCAGGTAGGTTCCAGACCAAAAGTCAGAGGAAACGAGGGGTACAAACTTGCACTATAGTGTTTTTAGAAGTGTTAACTTTTGCATTGGACGCCTTGGAGTAGCAATCCAGGGAATCTATGGATATATATAGAGTCTTTTTACATCCAACTTCCACTGTTGAGTCATCAGTAAAGGCTATGGTGCGGGTGGTGGGTTTCTCAGGAACCTGAATACCCACCAGTAGTTCCTGGAGTAGGGCCAGAAGAGGATCAAAAGCTATGTTGAACAAGATTGGGATTAGTGGATCCCCTTGATGGAGACCCTGTTCAACCATCACCGCTGCTGTAAAGCCCGTTGGGTGATAATTTCTAGTGTGAATCTGGGCTTAAAGCGTTGATAGCCATGTCCTAGCTTGTAGTGGGATGTGGAGACAGGTTAGGGAGGCGTCAAGATACTTCCAATTCACCCGATCATATGTCTTTTCCACATCCAGAAGCGCCACAAAACCATGCGTTTGTGACGTGTTTGCTGACAGGGTTGCTAGAAGCTCATTGTAATTGTTCCAAAGCAATCTCCCTGAGATAAAGCCATGCTGAGATGGGTTGAGACGTGGTGCTGCCCACTTAGTCATGCGGTTTGCTAGAAATTTATTAAATATCTTGTGGTCTGTGTTCAATAGTGCTATTGGTCATCAGTTTGCTAGGTCATCATGGCTTTCTTTATTATGGATAAGGGTCATAAATTATCCTATCAAGTCAGTAAGTACTCCTCCTTCTGCCAAGATGGTCGAGAAAAGGGTCTGAGGGGGCCTTTGTAACTGCAACGGGATCCAATAGATACACTTCAAATGGGATACCACCTGGGCCTGGGGCCTTCAGGCGCGGGCTGTGGAGTAGAATGTCCAGTACTTTTTGCTTTGTGATTGGTGTAAGAAGTTCATCATCTGCTGAGAAATTAACCAGTGGTTCTAAAGCCCCTCTAATGAATTTCTGAACTTCCGCTGGGTTCACCCAGGAAGCCTTAAAGAGGGCTTAATAGTAACTATGGATCTTACTGATGATCTCCTCCGTTTGTGGTGATGGTGGTCCCCACCCTAAGGGTTGCCATCTTCTGATTCTTCGAGAGAGCTTTTTGTTTCTGGTAGAAGAAATGGGTTGGGAGTTCCCACTGGGTGTAGTAATGCAATGATGTGAAGTTTGCTGCACTTTTCTCTTGTTCAGTAAGTTCCCACTGATACATATCTTGGGCCACTTCCCACGCTTCCAACTATTGAAAGGAAGGCACGGGTTAATTCCTTTCAAGGTGACATATTCTAGCTTCACCCAAATAACTTTAGCCTGAGCTGCCATCATTAGAGCCTTAGCACAGTTGTATGCTACCTTTAAAATCCTTGTTTTTTATCTGCCTATGTTTCTTGCAAAGCTCACAAATGAGGAGAGTCCAGGTTTTCTGACTCATAAATGGCCGCATTTATCTTCTCCTTTTCAAACTGGTTAGTCATGAGCCCTGGAGCAATCCTTGGCCAAAACCTTCTTGATGGTCTGAGGATGGTTGTCAGGATCACTATGAGGGATCTGTGGTCTCTTATAGTGTTATCTCGGGTTGTGGGAGAGGAAACTTGACCCACCAACAAGGGTCCCACTAGGTCCATATCAATCCTTAAAGCTGATATGAATTCCCGACCTGCACCTTAGATCTAAGACATACAGTCAAGGCCAGAAGCTGATGAGGGAAGGGCATCTGTGAATCCACTTGACCTGAGGAAATCCTGAAACTGATTGGTACCTCATCTGTCTTGCGTTGCAGGAGGAAATGTGTCCAACACCCAACTTAATACTGTATTGAAATTACCATAAGCACTGTATTTCGTGGGAGTTGCAGTAGAGCAAGTTCCTCCAAAAGCTGGACCTGATCCAGGACTGCATTTGCCAAGTATATTGTTGCAGCAAAAAATGAAAACTCAGGGGTAGATTATTTAGCCATTATAAGGTGATCATTAAGGTATTTCAAAAATTGGTGTTTTCTCCTGGGGGTTGATAATAATAAGGCCTACATAGTTTGTACAAGAGTTACCTCCAAATTGGTCATTCCATGCTTCTATGTCCAAGGGGGGACATGGGACTCCTGGACGGCTGCAATATCCATGCAAGTTGACCAGAAGTTGCGGAGAAGGTGGGCTCTCCGCTTGTAATCCCGCAGCCCATTAGAGTTAATGGACTGCGGGGTCAGGGTGCCCCTTTGGGGCCTCATAGCTGTCCCCCTCCATGTCCGGGGGGTTACCAGAGCTTTTAAACATGCATCTATAAGGCTTCTCATTTTAACTCCTAGAACCTGACTTTTAGAGGCAATCTGAGCATATTGACGTGGAGGAGAGGGGTTATTCTGAGCTTAAGGGCCTGAAGATCCTGTAAGCCATTCCAGGATACTACCCTACTGCTCTGCATAGGAGTATCCTGAGGGCGCTTCATGGACTCCTCCATTTGGGCATCCTCTGAAGTATCAGAGTCCATGTTCACCTCCTTCAATACAGTGAATGAAGTCTGAGTTGTAATTCTCTTAGACGGTGGGGGGATGATGACTTTGAGCCTCCACCTCTACTTGGGGTACTCTATACCTGCTCCACTCTCTAAGTTTCTTGTGGTACCGAATTAGTTTTAGATTCCGTCCCAGGACTAGCTTCCTCTGGGTTAACTTTATGTGAAGCAGATTTGCGTTTATTTTGTGCTGGTGAAGGGTCTTGAAACTTAGAATGGGTGCCAACTGGCAGGAGGTTTTCAGCACTAAGGGAGTAAAGTTGTGATACTGGATGTGCCTGCTCAACTGCCACCCAAGGGGCAGCAGGGGTTAAATCCTGTACTGGTACCCAATGGATAGGTTGTGGGATTGCCGCTACTGCTGTATGGGAGAGTTTCTTGGCTGTCACAGGGACTTGTCTGCTGGATGAGAGAGCTCATTTACAATCAGTGAAACCATTATATTGATGTCTTAAAGCATTACATCATGAGCAGCGTGGGCGCGCCTGGTTATGATCAACAAAGAAGATTTTGAACATGATCCAATGACTGCCACACGTGGAATAACTCCATGGTATGGACTACCATAGTGTTGGGGTAAATGATGCTTTAGCAATATGAGCCCATTGAGTTGGGGCATAGTAGTCTGGTGCACAAAGGTCTAATGTTAGAACAGCCCCAAACTCCATCAACCTCCAATGCAGGGCAAGCTTTAGGGATTCTGAGTTCAATGTAGTTGGGAGATTAGAGAAAGTTACCCAAGAAATTTTCTCCAAGTTAGATTGCGTTCTAGTTACAAGAAGAGATTCATTTGAGATCTCTTATTTAGTAGAAGCTGCCCAGTCTGCATCTGCTGCAGTTGCAAACCTACATCAGTATAGTAGCTTTCCACTACTTCATGAATTGTGTCATCAACTGGAAAGGCTCTTGCTATTGCTTCAAAATAGGTAAAAGAATCTCTTATATAAAACTTGACTGGGCTATGCCCATAATAGACTTTAACTGCATGAGCCAGAGTGACCTAGGGAGTGCACGTTGTGAGCGAGTTTCTGCCCATCTCTTCCTCACTTCAGCCTCAAAAGCAGCTTCACGAGGGACAATGGTAGGTGGTGCAGGCACTGGCCTTTTATTCCATGCACCTGCTGCATCCTTAACTCGCTTATTCTTGTTTATATTTCAATTTAAATTTAGTTTGGCTAATTCCCTATGGGGCGGGACCCCAGATAGAGGAACTGACATCCCTTTGGGTTTATGCTCTGGCACCTGCTGGGACTTCCCAGTTGGTACTCAACTTTTTCCAGGTTGATTACCTTACCTATATTGGAATTATTTCCTGCTAATTGATTGGTGGATTCAAGTTCACCCTCACACCAATCTATCCATCCAGCCATCATATGATCATCAGCAGATGCTGTCTGGGATTTTTCACGGTCTGATTGGCTATTTAGCTAGTTCCATTAAAATTTGATTTTTATTTTTATTTTGATGAAAAATTAACATGAACTGATACAATACTATTGCTGATTCAGTTTGGGCATGTTGGTTGCCTTCAAAAGCATGAAAATGACGGTTAACTGATTTGACATCTACCATCAATTCAGTTTGGGTATGTTGGTTGCTTTCCAAATTGTGTAAATGACGGTCAACTGATCCAACAATTACAGTAAATACATTTTGGCCAACTTGGTTGATTTCCAAAGGGGTGGTGGTCTGAAAGGCCGCCTGAGCCCCATGAGCAGTATTGGGTGTGGTAATACCTCCTGCTTCCTTAGTTAATTCATTAAATATTCCTCCAGGGTGGGGTGCGCTGATTTGTTTACCCTCATTCAACCCAGAGTCGACTGAGGTAGGCAGTAAAATGGCAGCATCATTTGTGATTCTGCCTTGTATTGATAAATCTATGTTTGCATCTTCTTTTGCAGCTGCAGTTTTGGAGCGGGTAGTATGTGTTGACACACAAGTTGGCAACTGAGGTTTCTGCAATCTGGGGTTTGTTTTAGTGATTTGTGACGAATCAGAAGAACTCTCAGTGGATTTTACCACCATATTCATTTTGATTTGATAGGGCTAAATTTCCAGGTAAATGAAATTTCAAAAAGTAAAATTTAGCAGTAAAAGAAAGGTGCATAGATAGCAAGGTTTACTTAAAGGAAATGAATAACTTAGCAGGTTAAAACGAACATAATAGGAACAGGAAAAGGCTTAGTATGGATTGCTCAGCTGCGCTCAATCCTCTGTTTTAATTTTAGCTTAGAGTATGATAAGCTAGAAGGGGCGCAGATACTATAGGCAATAGGCGATATAGTGGTGCTGAGCAGCTATTTGGTGGGAGGTGTTTATATAGTCTTCAGGGAAAATGTCATCAAGATAAAATAAGGAACTAGTTATGTTTTTAACTGAGTCCACCATGAGTGACCCCCATTTAGATGGATGAGGCAATGACAGGATTCAAAAAATTGATTGGCAACTGAGGTGGCAAATTTGGTCTGCTCCAACTTGCCCTGGTAGGTTGCTGAGATGTTGCAGAGGTTGGAGCACACTATTAAAAAGCAGATTAGCGCCAAAGAAGCTCTACAACCAAACACGAAGAAAGAATATTGAAAACTAGTGGGAGAACAAGGCAGAGTGCGACAATAAAGACAACTAAGTGCATCACCCCTTAGCCTTTCCATGTGCTGGATTTTGGCTTTATAGTGACTCGTTGGTGCTTCCTGCCTAAAATTCAACAATGTAAATCAGGGGCTTTTCTTGCCGCTGATAAAGAAAATAATAATAAAAATAGAATGTTGGGATTTTAACCAGATGAATCCATCTGATAGTATCTGAATTAGGGGTTTCAAATAGTCAGGTTTAATTGCTGGATCATTGCCTAGTTCAATACTATTTAATGTTACATATTCAATTGAGTTTAGGTTTGACGGAAGCTGCATTTGCTGCTGAAATGCCACCTGAAGATCATTGTGGGAGTTTCCAGCGGAAAGCTGATGAATCTGTTACAAATTGTCCGAAATGGTTCTGCCAACTAATTTGGAGCACCGGCAACTCAAGCCAAGGATGCTCAAATTCCTATTTGTTTACAAATTTATATACAATCGACCAGCAACTTATGCTGAGGATTTATTGACCTAATGTTAATATGGTGATCAGATGAGCGGATCTGGAGGGAATCACTATGTTGTATGAATGAACAAATTTATGATCTGATAGAGTTGTGGCAACAAGAGGCTGATAAATATCTAGTAGTTGATTGGCTAAAGAGTACTTGGGCGCAGTAGCTGCCTGAAAGTAGTAAAAATAGTCGTTCATTACCTCCTAATAAACATCTCTCATTTTCCCATCTTTCCTGTTTGTTTGAAGTAGCTTAGTGCAACTAGAGTGGGGAAGGTGGGATAGTAGATCCCCAATAGGTGCAGGTGATCACACCTGGAGTGGCCAGCGCTGCCAGCTCCCATACTTCCTCCCTATGAGGAACTAACGAGAACCTGGCCAGTTGGCCATCAATGGTGGATGCTGCATAGCCACCAACATTGTGGGGTACAGCACGGGAGTTGCCATAGCTGCCCAGGAAGGGGGATGGACTCATCAGGGCATGCCCAGATGGGTTGGTGAAGGGTCGTGAGGGCGGGGCAGCGCTGAAGTGCCTGAGCCACCCAGGAAGGGGGGTAGGACTTGCTGGGGCACACGCCAAGGATACTTGGGGCTAAGGTAAAGCTGTTGTTGATTAGTTAGTAGGTTGGATGCAGGACTTGTAGGGGTTGGTACGCCAATGAAGGTGAAACAGCAAAGGGCCATCAGTCTTCATACTGGTTGGCCTGGCACAATAGTGGAGCCCATAGTCAATTTTGTGACAGTGGTGCTCACTACAGGGGGCTTCTCTAGGGATGTTTGAGTAGTTGGAGGTTTGGTTATGGAGTGGTGAAAGCCACTAGTTAAGACCAACGCTCCTTCAGGAGGGCGCTGGGAGGTTTTGACCCAACATTGGGGTGGGTCACACTGAAGGATATTGTAAGTCCCGGAGAACATTCCGTGGGTGTTGATTGGGCCATTTTCCCATTTCTTAGAAAGAAGGATACTAAAGAGGATGGCTGTACCTCTTGTCACTCAGGATGATCTCGCTACGTGGTAGACAAATGCTGGGTAACAGCTCTTCCGCTTTGGATCCCTCCTCCAGTACCCACACTTACCTCAGCAGAACTGTTACAGGGAATCAGTGAAATCTGTGCTGAGATTGCTGAAATGAAATCGATCAGAACAACATTGAGTGGCAGTCAGGCCAATGTTCAAATTTTAAATGGTCAAAAAGTAATGAAGACTGACCTATTGGCCAAAATGGCTGACAGTCTCAATTCAGTTAACACTATAATCAAGAAAATCCCCCTTCCAAAATTGTCAGGGATCATCCCCAATGGGCAGGTAACAGCATTAAGCATTATCAATGAGGGTTCAAAGCTCCCTGCTGACAAATCGGGCATTGCACCCAAAGCAACTATTCTGACTGAACAAACAGCCCAGCGACTAGGCACGTACAGGTTGGACATCCCAAACCCATTCTCAACCAAATGGGCCCGCCTCTACGTGGAGTGGCCTTGGGGGACTCACGCTACTCATCAGGCTAAATGCCATCGCACCAACTGTTGGAAACGTGTCTAAGCCTCAGTTTGTATGATTGAGGTTGAACCAATAGTGACTCAGCCTGTCACCAAATTCTTTGATGTCAGTTCTCAGTTAACTCATCTGTTCCTTATTACTGAACAATTCGCCAGTTAGTCAAACTTGAGGACCCCAAATCCAGCTTGGTTCCTCTCTAAATCACCCACTATTTTAATCAGTCACATTGCACTGAGAAAATTGTTGGTCAATATTTCTTTCCTAACTTTTCCATTAGAAACCTTTCCTAAAAATTTATTTCATGCTAAAGATTAAACTGCCTTTTCCACTGACCCTCGTGCACCCATCAGGATTAATGGCTGTACTCATCTGGTTTCAGACATTCTCCTTTTCAATCTAAGAAATAGAATGTTGGAGTTAGTGTTCCTGATTCTGCTACTATGATTGGCCCATCACCTGCCAAATTTTAGATAATAATGTGGATATCAATGATATGAGTACCCACAGCAAAAAGACCTTAGTGAATTCTTGGTGGAATCCTAACAACTGGAATAATACAATTTATCACAAAAATTGGCTTAAAATGGTAACAATTAATAATAGAAATACTCCTACTCCTCAGTCAAATATGAGGAGTACAATATTGCATGGATCTGAACCTCCGCAAGGCAAGAGGATGTTACCCATCGATGATTGGGTACAAGTTAACCAATCATTATCATCCAAGTCTAACCACCGCCAAGGTGCAAAGATTTTACTTGAGGATGATAGGGTAAACATTAGCCAATCATTACCATCCGAGTCCAACTACCACCAAAATACCCAATCATTACCATTCAAGTCAGACCACTGCTGAGGTGAAAAGATTTTACTCGCTGGTGATTAGATACAATTTATCAAATTGTTACCGCACAGGTCAGTTTTACCTCTAAAAATTTTTATCTTCAATCTAATTGGCCAAAAGCCTATATTCCCTAATTTGGAAGACTGAGCTTTGCATTCTTTTGCCTCAAATATTGATGGTCTCAAAATTTGAACTAGTTTAAATAGGAAAAGCTAGTATTGACAAAGGGACCTTTCCTGGTTTTGCCCTGCCTGTTTAATAAAAAACATAAAAAACCATAATAAGTATTATTTTACACTTTTAATAAAAAGTAAAATATCTCGTTTTAAAATATTATTTGTGGCGTCCATTGGCGGATCCCACAAATTGGTGCTCACTACAGGGTCGAGCCCCCTGCATACTTTGATAAGTATTATAAAAGAAATGGAGAGTGTCACCTGTTGAGTGTGAAATGAGGAAGAAACTGAAGAAGACAATCACATGGACAGTCCTACTGCTCTGATATTTAAAGAAAAACAATTTGAGCCCATATTAATACCTGAGTCTCATTGCATTACTTGGCCAGCCACTGATGCTGTGAGAGATCTTACCCATGGCATTCTTAACCCTGGCAACCCTGCATCTCACAAATGAGCATTGTTGGTAGAAGAACGCCACCTGTTTCTTTATAAAGACTAGTGTTCTCCCAGAGGCCTATGGTCAGCTTACAAATTTGAGCACCTATGTACGCAAGTTTGCTCATCCTGCCTTGGTCCATATGATGCATCTTTTAGCTGGCCATCATGAAGAGCTACATTGACACCGAGATACTCATGCATCTTTGAATTTAGCCTATGATAAGCTATATCACCTGACCTCTGAACATCTTGGAGCAGTTAGATCTGGTATGGAAGCTAATTGTAACTTCATCATACAGCTGCATGATCGACTTGCTACTATGGATACTGGGATTGTAAAGTATGTTGAGGAGGCCATGAAGATCTTTAGGAATGAACTGATCGCATCCTCTGCTAGCACCCGCTCATTGTTGGAGGAGTTTGATAAAGAGCTTGAGAAGCAAATTGAGCAAACACATCGTGACCTTCCAGCCCCCAACTCCGTCCTTCAAGACGAATATGAACAGCGTGTGGCTGTGGTGGAGCAGCAGTTAATCCGAGCCTTCTCACGTGTTGATGAGCTTGAACGTCGTCTGTTGCTTGAACCATCTAGTGTCACCACCACCCTCGCGGCCAAGGTTGTTCAACTAGAAAAGGAGCTAGCTCTCAAAGCTTCACTCGAAGATACAAAATATTTGGCATGTCGCCTGACTGAATGTGAAATAGAAGCAAAAGCGATGAAAGTTTCGCTGGAAAGCCCTGTGCTATTGAAGGAAGTATTTAGTCGACTAATGAAGGTTGAGGGGAAGTACAAACAGATTAAGGAGGGGGAACAAGGCCCCAGCTCCCACTCTCATGACGATGAAGAGTGTAAACAAATGAAAGAAGAGCTGAAGAACCACGTGAAAGCCTTGGAAACTGCTCAATTAAACCTAAGTTCAATGATATCACAACTTCATTTCCAAGTCTCTGCAATGGAGAACCGAGTAGAAGACCTTGAAACTCAAAAATAAGGGATCAAAGCTCAACTGAGACTATGTGAATCTGGGCCCCTAGAAGCTGTCTCTAACATAGAAACCTGGCTTGAAGCCATGCATGACCAGTTTGATCGTCTTTCATGGGCATTTGATCAGTACAGCTACCGCTCTGAAACCTCGGAAGCAGAAGCTCCAGCTATTCATACCCTTTCTGGGAATGACTATCATTCATTCAAACCTACGTACAAAGACAAGTTTATCCCCGGTAAGGGTAGCATTGCTTCATTTTTATACATTTACAAAGCAGCTATGGAAGGGGCGACTGATCGTCAGAAGGTCAAGCACATCCTTTCCTGTTTGGGCCACATGGCACAGGAGGTGATGGTTCCACATATGGATGCTCTTAGCACCTGGTCTGAAGTTAAAGAGGCTTTCATAAACACATTTGGCTCAAAACAAGCTTTAAGCATGAAAAAGCAAGCCTTTATGCGCATGAGTATCCAAAAAGGAGAGTCAGTGGCCTCTTTTGCGGAACGATTCTATATGGAAGCCCAGATGTTGCTAACCTCAAAGATGTTGACTTTGGATGATGCTATAGCCGCTGTTTTGACTGGAGTGGCTACTTACCCATCGCTTGCTATGCACATCACCTCCGTCAAACGCTATTTCCAGACCGTTCAAGACATAAAGGAAGCGTTAAATGATGTTGCTGATTTCCACAAGCCTGAAATTCCATGTGGAGCAGTATCTCGCCCTCATGGTTTAACCATTGAGGATTCAAAGCCTAAGCCTTGGGCCTTAGTATTGAAGACAAGAAGGAGCCCCTTCAGATAATGGGCCCTAAAAAACAAAACCCCAAAGCAAACCGTCCTGAACGCCCTCAGTGCAAATACTACAAAAAGTTTGGCCACATGAAGGCTACATGCTGGAAAAAGAAAGCCGACACTGAGGAACAGGAGCAGGTAAAAGAAATGTCAGCATAGGGAAAGGCACCCCTATTGCTGACAAAACTAATGTGCCTAACTTACTTAATCAACTTATGCCACCACCCCGTGTTACAAACACCCCAGGGAATGATTCTGGGGAGGATAAAGATGAGGTTGGCTATTACGTTGTAGGGACACCTGTTGAAGTGGAAGTCCCCAATCGCTTAAATGCTGGAGGAGTAGACGAGGCCACCATACCCAAAGAGACCTATCTCTGTCAAATTTTAGGTGAGCCAATTGTCATCAATACTGCCAGCAACGCAGATGAGGTGCTGTCCCACCTCATTTGGCCTATCCAGCATGGTCATACCGTGCAAACCATCCAAAAAAAATTACCCTGAGACCACATGTAAACTAACCTCCAATTTTCATCTTAGGGAGGTCTTAGCACTATTGCCCACTTTTGGGGGGATACTTAGAAAGGTCAAAGTGGTTATCCAAAAAGTTTGGGTGATGGCCATCCTAGATACAGGCTCCTCAGTGAACGTAATCTCCTCCAAGCTGATGGAAAAACAAGCTTGCACCTGACTTAGAGTACAACAAAGACTATGGAACCGCTGGTCCCAACAACACCTGTGCACTGGGTGCTTATTCATCCCTTCCCATTTATATTGGAAAGCTCATTCTATTGGCCCCCACAGTGGCTTTAGAAAACATTGATTATGATATGCTTATAGGTATGCAGTTCATGATTGAATATGATGGCATTATCTTTATAAAGCAAGGGATTTTGTCATTGCTATCACAAAGTTCCCTTAGTTCTAGCCAATAACAGACCCAGCAAGAAGGAGTCCTCCTGCATGTACACTAACCCCGCAAAAATTGCAACAAAAAAAGGGCAGGTTGCTAATAAGCTCCGCATCCCTCTTCCTACCTCTCAAGTGGATAAAAAGGTACCACCCTACCATAATTGCAACACCCCTACCAACATTCTTAAGGGGGGCAATGTCAGACATTCTCCTTTTCAATCTAAGAAAAAGAATGTTGGAGTTAGTGTTCCTGATTCTGCTACTATGATTGGCCCATCACCTGCCAAATTTTTAGATAATAATGTGGATATCAATGATATGAGTACCCACAACAAAAAGACCTTAGTGGATTCTTGGTGGAATCCTAACAACTGGAATAATATGATTTATCACAAAAATCGACTTAAAATGGTAATAATTAATAATAAAAATACTCTGACTCCTCAGTCAAATATGAGGAGTATAATATTGCACAGATCGGAACCTCCGCAAGGCAAGAGGATGTTACCTGTCAATGATTGGGTGAAAGTTAACCAATCATTATCATCCGAGTCTAACCACTGCCAAGGTGCAAAGATTTTACTCAAGGATGATAGGGTAAACATTAGCCAATCATTACCATCTGAGTCTGACTACCACCAAAATACCCAATCATTACCATTTGAGTCAGACTACCACTGAGGTGAAAAGATTTTACTTGCTGGTGATTGGATACTATTCATCAAATCATTATCACACGGGTCAGTTTTACCTCTAAAATCTTTTTAACTTCAATCTTATAGGCCAAAAGCATATATTCCCTAATTTGGAAGACTGAGCTTTGCATTCTTTTGCCTCAAATATTGATGGTCTCAAAATTTGAACTAGTTTAAATAGGAAAAGCTAGTATTGACAAAGGGACCTTTCCTGGTTTTGCCCTGCCTGTTTAATAAAAAACATAAAAAACCATAAGTATTATTTTATACTTTAATAAAAAGTAAAATATCTCGTTTTAAAATATTATTTGTGGCGTCCATTGGCGGATCCCACATCTGATATTTTATTATGTGCCTGTATGAGATTCTGGCTCATTGGCAGTTCTTGGTGAGATTCCTTTCTAGTTCTATATCCATTGAATCAGCAGCAGTGCCAGTGGCATTCTGGTTTGTCATTTGGGTGCTCTGGCATCTGGGCTGGCAGGCTGTCTAATTCTTACTTGCTGTTTGCCTGACAGATATCATCTGGTTAGGTGGAGGGCAATGTTGGGATTTTAACCAGATGAATCCTTCTGATATTATCTGAATTAGGTGTTTTGGTTAGTCAGGCATAATTGCTTCTAATTGCCTAGTTTGATACTATTTAATGTTGTATATTTAATCAAATTTAGGTTTGGTGGAAGTTGCATTTGCTGCTGAAATGCCATCTGAAGATTGTTGTGGGAGTTTTCAGTGGAAAGCTGATGAATACATTACAAATCATCTAAAATGACTGCCAACTAATTTGGAGCACTGGCTACTCAAGCCAAGGATGCTCAAATTCCTATTTATTTACAAATTTGTGTATAATTGACCAGGGACTTATGCTGAGGATGGATTGACCTAATTTAATTTTTGGTGATTAGATGAGCAGATCTGAAGGGAATTGCTATGAAGTATAAATGAACAATTTTATGATCTGATAGAGTTGTGGTATCAAGAGGCTGATGGGTTTTCCAGTAGTTGATTGGCCAAAGAGTACTTGAGTGCAGTAGCCCTGAAAGTAGTATAAATAGTCATTCATTCCCTCCTAATAACATCTCTGTTTGCCCATCTTTCCTGTTTGTTTGAAGTAGCTTAGTGCAACTAGAGTGGGGAAGGTGGGATAGGAGATCCCCAATAGGTGCATGTGATCATGCCTGGAGTGGCCAGCGCTGCAAGCTCCCATGCCTCCTCCCTATGAGGAACTGGTGGGAACCTGGCCAGTTGGCCATCAATGGTAGATGCTGCATAGCTGCTAACCTTGCAGGGTGCAGCGCGGGAGTTGCCATAGCTGCCCAGGAAGGGGGATGGACTCATCAGGGCATGCCCAGATGGGTTGGTGAAGGGTCGTGAGGGCGGGGCAGCGCTGAAGTGCCTGAGCCACCCAGGAAGGGGGTAGGACTTGCTGGGGCACACGCCAAGGATACTTGGGGCTAAGGTAAAGCTGTTGTTGATTAGTTGGTAGGTTGGATGCAGGACTTGTAGGGGTTGGTATGCCAATAAAAGGTGAAACAGCAAAGGACCACCAGTCTTCATACTGGTTGGCCTGGCACACTAGCGGAGCCTATGGTTGATTTTACGACATAGAACTATTAAAAAGTTTTAAATATAGTTTTTATAAAGCGCTGCGCGGGGTAAAAGAGAGTATCTATATATATATAAAAGCAAATGTGTGCGCATGTGTGCGATGCCCAGCCAAAACTAGAGCATGTAGAGCTCTGAAAATTTGGCTATAGGTGGACGGGAGGGAGTCCGTGTGCACCTCGAGCCCGATTTTATAATTTCTATAGTAAAATAAAAAGTTTTATATGTAACAAGTGAAAATCTTATATGTTTTTAATGGAAATCAGTATATTGTTACGGCTGAGAATTTTGATATTTGGTTGATTTGGTAGTTTAAATGGTTTGTCGAGCGGTTGGTGGTTTAGGTTTGATTAAGCTTAACGGTTTTAATAAAGAAGCTAATGATTGGTTGATTCGATAATTTAATTGGTTTTAGTAAGTGGTTGGTGATTTTGGTTGTTTTGATAAATTTAGTTTTGGGTACGAAGCAGTTGGTGATTGGTTGATTTTTAATCTAATGGTTCTAGTTAAGTGGTTTAGTGGTTTAGTTAATTCGATAGGTTTAATTGGGTATGGCTGAATGGTTGGTAATTTTATATTGATTCAATATGATTTGATTTTTTTTATATTATCGATAAACATCTACAAATATAAAAAAGAATTGATTAGGATCATCAGGTAAACTTAAGGCCCAAAAAAATTCTGTGCTAAACTGGGTATCAACAAAAATTAACCAAACTATTCTTTACAAAACTATCATTTTGTTTATTTATTTATACCGGATGCATTATCTCAAGCAAATAACCAAAAATCACCAAACTTTGCACAAGTATTCTATAAAGTTTGGGAACGGAATGCAAATATGTAATTATTTAAAATATCATATAAAGTTAAATATCAGTTCTATAAAAGATCTAGAACATATATTTCTAATATATTTATATAGCAATTTGGCTGGGTATTTTCATATTCATTTAATTCGATTTTTTCATAGGTTTTTGATAAAGGTTGGTAGTTTTTGGCTATTGTAAGTTCCATAATTGGTTTTTGCTGATAGTGATTTATTTTTTGGTTGATTCTATAGGCTCAATAGTTTCAGGTAAGTGATTGATGGTTTAGTTGATTTGGCAGGCTTAATTGATTTTAGCTAAGTGGTTGGAGGTGGGAATTTTTAATAAGTTTAATGGTTTCTAAACTTATTGATAGCTATCTACCAATATAAAAACTAAAATAATTTAGAATCTGATTGATTTGTTGAGTTTATTTTATTTTGCCGAGTAGGTTGATGGTTTTTGGTCAAATCACTAGGATATAGTTTAGCTTTGGGGGTGAGTTATTGGTTGATTTGATAAGTTCAGTTAGTTTTAGCTGAATGGTTGGTGGTTTTGGTTGCTTCGATTGAGCAATTAGATTTGGCCGAGTAGATATTGCTTTACTATATATAAAATCTAAATTAATCAATTCGAATCACCTGAAATTCTATAGACCGTAGCAAAGCACGGGTAACTCCGCTAGTACCTTAATAAATCAATAAAGGTGTTTAAAACGTCGAGACTCAATGTTTGTACAGCTTGGGAATTTCCAAATTTTGTAATTGTGATATTAGCCTATCAAAGCTCCAAAAACTCACTTTCTTTAGGCTGAATGACAAATGTAGGATTATTTTGGGGTAAGACATACCCATGGGGTAATGACTTAATATATCCTAGCCAATCCTCTTTTGCTAAAAATATTGCACCTTGGAGGACTCCTGCCACACCTATAAAAGGGGTGGTCCCCACGTAGGTGCTTGAATGAGATTAGATGAGGCTCCACGGTTGGGCCCACTTTGGTGGTGCTTAGATTTGCGCAGCCCCAGTGCAGCAGGGAAAAGTACCCCAGGTTTCATCCCACAAAGTTGCCTGCACTGGGTGCCCAAATGGGCACACAAAACTCAAAGATTAGATGAGGCTGGGGGTGAACCCTTTGATGGTTACCCCAAAATAGGCCACAAGGTCAGAGGAATTGGATTTCCTGACTTAGTGCTATTTACCCAGTTTTTATAAAAGTGTAGTCCCAATTTGTGGGGTTCCATTGAGAGTCAGCCAGGGTCTTTTGGTTGACTAAATTGTTATTATTAATAAAAGTAATTTCCTCATTATCATGGACTCATAAATGTCTGACATTCCCTCTATTTGGCTGAGTTTCACCCAAAACATTCTTATTCTGAGGCCTGGGATGAAAATGTCTGACACCATGGATGCAAGATAAGTTGGAGGAAATGGCGGAGGGGAGTGGTGGCATGGTTAGTCATGGATGAGATTTGGGTTGGCAGGCCAGTGGCAATTATCAAAACCTTTTTTTAGATGGAGTGCAGGGTTTTGACTGTTTGCATTGAGAATTAAATATTAGCTGTTAGTAAAATAAAATATACTAATTTATTGTTGTCAGGAAGAATAACATAGGCAAAATAAATATAAACTGTTTGAAAAAGCGTTATTCTCAGTGAGTCTGTGTCAGGCAATTAACAGTTAAAAGAAATACTTGGCTTAAATTGGGGGTACTCTGATACCCACAATAAAATCCAGATTCAGCAAGGCATCACCATTCTGATAATAAATGAATAAGAAACCTACTGGGACAAATGTAGAAAGTATTGGTCTATAATCATCATCCCACTCTGACCAACAATCTAATCACTGGAAGTAGCCTTGATCACGCTTCAAATATGGGGTCAGACTGCCAGGGTCAGATGGAGGGGATTGTTATTATCATTTGAATTTTCATTTGGGTAGAACTTTCAACTCAGTTGTATATGACCTGATAATATGCTGCAAAAATGGTCTCGTCATGTTCAATCTCAGCCATATAACTTCAAGTAACATCCACTGATTCTTTGTTCCTATTTCCGCTATGATTGGGGTAAATTGTATTAAGTGATAGGTTGATCCACCCTCCTTTGCTTACTTTCATCCATACTTCCAATACTTTTGAGTATGCACTTGATACTGAGGGATGGCAACCACTTCATCAGGTTTAATCCCAACATTGTCTCCCAAAGATGTGACTGCTAAATCATACTTTTCATTTTTCATTATAATTCAGATGGATTAAGTTTAGCATTTGGTTGTTCCATTTGGTTTGAGATCCTCAATATTCATTTTACTAGGTGGGGGCATCTTAAAAGTCCTAGGGTATTACTCCTGAGGGTTTCTGTGCTGAGAGAGGCAATAGCTGAAATAACCAATGTGACAGGCACCATTATTGCTGATACAAATGAATGTGGACCTTTATTGGCTGGGTAGTTGCTTGGAACCGCCAGACTAGTTGAAACTTATAAAATGTTCTAAGAAATTTGAAAAAATTAAAAGTTTATTAAGAATAGTACAAAATAACCCAGCACTCTACCATCAGCAGAGTATTGGGTTCCTATAGTTGAAGGGAAGTAAAGATGAGGAACTGAGAAATATTTTAAACAACTGGATACATTAATCTTCTTAAAAACGCCAGGGATTTTGCATCATGGCCCAGTTTACACATTGCAGATGCCTCAATTTGTGGTTTTTGTTATATTTTTTGCTTCCATTGGGGTTCCAGCATGCCATTGTATCTCTCATATTTCCCAACAAAATTTTCTTTTCTTTAAAAGATCATTACCATAAAAATTTCTGGGCAGACGTTCCTGTTGAGACTTTGGTCTCAATCTGCCCAATCAGGCTCAGATTTTTTCACCGAGTGTTACAATTTTTGCAAAATAGGTTTTGACCAAATCAAACTTCCTGGTGAAAATTCTCCTTTTCCACTCTTCAACTTACCATAAAATTAAGATGAGGGGCCTTAGCAGAAACCCGCCGCTTGTCAAGGGTTACCCTAAATCCACTAATTTAACTGATAGAAGGGCTTGGTAACATACCCATTATTTCAATCAAAAGGGGTGAATCAACTGATTCAATTTTATTGGTGAAGCCTGTATCCTTACATTCTGGGTAAAGTTCTTGAAAATCCTGAGGACTAACCAAAATTGTTTACATGTCATCTGAATGAAATATTGTAACAACATGTAAAATAAATTAAATTTATACCATAAAAGCTTGGCTCAACAATTAAACATAAGACTTTGCATGATAGTACTTCTCTTGGCATATTTGGATAAACATTTAGAGTTGTTAAGTCCTAAGCAAGGAAATTAATTCAATTTTAAGGGCATCCTTTTCAGTGAAATAAGGTGTTCTCAGAGAAGCATGTGTGTTGCAATTTGTAATAAGCTCATATTATATTATAAAAATATTATGTCTAAATATTAGGGACCCATACCAACAAATTAACCTGTTTTAATTTTTATCATATTGTGTCATTTTTTAATTTGTTTAGATGAATTAGCTTTTATTGATTTTTAGGCATTTTCCAATGTGATAATTTTATCCATTGAATTATCTTTTCAATTTTCAGTAATTTTAAAATTATATGGCTCATTTTCCAATAGTTTTTTAGCAGTCTGATTTTCAGCAATAAATTCTAAGGATAAATCAATGATTTAAAATTTTCTAGTTGTGCTCCCCATTCAATTGATTAAATCTATCTATGTATCAGCTGTTACTGGCATACTGGTATTGTCCCCAACAGCATTTAGTATTCCAATCTACTGTCAATTGATGCTGTGGAAGATTAATAATAATTTATTAATTATTGGTGAATTAAATCAAAGGATAAGTTTATATTAATTATTTATTAGAATTTTATGGCAGTCAATGCCAAGGACGTTTAAATTATGGTTGTGCCAGATGATGCCAGAGATTTTTGTTAGGGTGGTATTACAAGTTTCAGGATGATCTGCCAATGATATTTAATAGGCAGGAATAGGTTGCCAGTTGATGCCTTAGTATAAATACCTGTATTACCTTTTTTATATAGCATATTTCATTTGCCTACTCTTTTTATTATTGAAAAAATAGACTATGGATAGTTTTATGATAGGATTTAGAAATCCCCAAGTATATATGCCAAATGAGTTCATCTAGGGAGCGATTGCTGCTACCACTCCCCACCTGGAGCTACTTGGAAAGTCTGCGCAAAACTCACCAACTGGCTACTAAACAATTAAAGACAGAAGGACTGAGTACCCCCAGGTAGAGATCACGAGGGTTAATCTAGTATACCCTGAGGAGGAGTGTAGGGACTAATTTACTGGTGTTGGCGCTCCTCCTGGTAAAATTGTTAGTATGCTGGTTGGGAAATTGCTGCTGCAAACTAGTATAAAAAGATTACCAAGCAAAAAGAAAAAGTAATGGTCATAGGTCATCATACCATTGTCCATGCACTTGCAGAGGATCCAATGAAACTGTTTGCAAATTTGCAATTATGGTGCTCACTATAGGTGTGCTTTGTGGTGTGCTGCTGGACTATCCTGAGAACTTTTGTTAGGTTTTAGGAGGTGGCGTATAGCCATCATTTGTTTTTCCAGCATGTTATGCCATAAGTCCAATTATGCTCTGCCATCCATGGCCCTGTCAAAAGGCATTGCTACCACCTTTGTGCAAACTGTCCCCATCATTGGCTTTGACTTCTGCCATTTTCATCCATTTGCATCAACATTTTTTGCCCAGTTATATTTATGGTGACAAGCTCAGTCAGAAATTTTTTTGTTTTCTTACACTGCTGGATGATGAGAGGAGGTACCATAAGACTATCCATCAGATCATTGCTTATTAGCACATTGCTGACTGGCAATTTTACACAAAAACAATGTCATGTCACTTTCTATTATTTTGTAACTGAATATGGAAGTAAAGTAAAACATTCTAAATAAACTCTAACTATATTATCTATACTGAATGAAATGAAATTAGCTTTTGAAATCATTTATATAACTTTTAAAATTTTGTTTGGTATCACATTGTTGACTGGTGATAAGTTAACTCGTCATTGGTCAACAATGTGTTAACTTATATACCGCTGTTCAGCTTCCTGCACTGTTACTTTGGAAGAATATGATCTGGGTACGCTGGATATGTTGTAATGTTTCAACAGTTCATATTTTATTACTCCAATGAGTTGTGTTTAATGGTCTAATCACCCTTGCCAACATATTTAATGTGTTTCTTTTTTGGCGCTATGTCCAAATATGTTAATTTTTATATGAATTAGCTTTTAAAAATTTGTGTGGATTTCCCAATATTGTTTTTGATCCTATGAATTAGATTACAACGCCCAGAAGTTTTCCAAGTATCAGGCCCAATTTCCAATAGCTTTTTATTAGTGCTCTGATTATATGTAATAATAATGAGTATACTTAAATAATTTAATATATTTTGAGTTGTGCTCCCCATTTGATTAGGTTAAAGTATTTTGATGTATTAACCATTCCCAGCACATCAAAGATTGCCCCTGACAGCAATTGGTATTCTGATCAACCAGAAATTGACTCTAAGGATATCTCTCAATAGGAATTTATAAGTTACTGGAGAATTAAGGCCAATGATAAAATTATATCAATTAGTTTTATTATTGCACTGGAGGTCAATGTTAAGTACATTTAAATCACGGTTGCTAGTATTTCAGATTTCAGAGAATTTTTATATAAGTGTTAAAAAAAGTTCTGACAGGTTTTGCTGAAGATGAGTAATAGATGGACATAGGTTGCCAGTTGACGCCTTAGTATAAAGACCTGAATTCCATTTTTAAAGTATCTTTAGTTTTCCTACTCTTTTTTAATATTGAAGAGGAGAGATTATGGTTAGTTTACAGAATAAGATTTGGAGATCCTCAAGGACAAATGTTGGGTGAATGAATCTATGGAGTGTTTAGTCTATTGCTACTCACCTGAGCTATTGAAACCCCTAAGCAGATTCACCAATTGGCTACTAAACTATGAGGGACTGAAGGACTGAGTACCCCTGGGTAGGGATCATGAGGGTCAGTTTAATCCGCCCTGAGAAAAGGTTTAGGGACCAATATACTGATGACAGTACTCCTCCTGGTGAGATTATTGGCATGCTGGTTGAAGTATCGCTGTTGTATACTAATCACAGAAGGTTATTGATGACAGCAAAATAACAAGGTTCAAAGGTCATCATACCTTTTGTCCTGACACATTTTCAGAGCACCTGATGAAGTGGACTGAAAATTTCGCAACAATGTTATTGTTGAAGGAACTAAAGGGATTGGAGTCATTCCTCATAGTACAGACTACTTGGGTGGTCAAAAGCCTTATTATAAAAGTAATCATACTAGGACTCAAGGGATGAGAGAAGCTTGAAATGGAAATGGCAGAGAGCACCAAATTTTACAGGTTCTATCCATCCAAGTGGTGTCCAAAATCCTGATCAGGTGCAATTTTAACAAAGCTCATGTAGGCAGGATATAATGAAAATAGGACGTAACCTACTTTGAGAAGTTCAGAGGTACGTTATTAGTTTATTAATACTATAAACTAGACCTAACTAGACTAAGGCAGGTTCAGAGGTCAAAGTGAATATAGCATATATACTTAAAAGTAATATATAGTTGCATGAAGTTAGTTTAAGTGTAGATAATAATATTTAAATAGCTTTGGAGGAGTACATAAATATATCAATGATAAAATATACAGCGCATAACTTTTGGGACTAGGAAAATTCAGAATGTACTATTCCATTTTTGCCATATGCTATATAATGAAACGATTAGGAAGAGAGCCATATTTCCATACCTTGATAGATCATTATAGAACATTTTATATCTGGAAGCTCTTTATTAAATATAATTTATTGGATCATTTGGTCATATAGAATTTTATATAATATTTCTTTTGAACTTTTTGAACAGTATGGTTGTACACCATTATACAAGGAATGCAAAGGTATTTAGGGGAGCTTGACTTTTTACATAATTAATAGGAAACACAAGGTCAATTTCTCGCCCATAATAGAGTAAATCCCAACAAGGGGTTTTCAAGTTAAGGATGAGACATTACCCAGAGTTCATATAATGTATAAGCCAAGTCATCATTCAGGAGAGGCTTTGTGGAACATTGGTGTTAAAATTGGCGCTAATGCATCAGATTTCAATTGCATAGGTAAAAATGGCACTTAACTAAAGGTATACTGTATGATGACAATAACTTAGAAACCAAAAACTGGAACAACCAATTAGTTGTAAAAGAGTTTTTTATATTAAAGAATATGAAAACATACTTTAGACTCACAATCTTAAAGGTGGCGTTGGACTTGTTATGTGTGCTCTTCAGGTGGTGCTTAGTGACAGCCTCTCCACAGTAACTGTTATTATCTAAATGACCATTCCTCCAATATGTTTTTTTTAAAAAATCTTAAACTCCCAGAAGCCAACTATTAAATAACTTAATGCTCTGAGGAATATTGGGTCATTTGCATGATTATTCAACAGAGACATTAAATTTAGTGACTACATGTTGAGGTAATTTCATATTAGTATTCAGATTAATAAGGACTAGGCACCACAATCAACTGAGATCTCAATTATTAAAAAATTTAGAAACAGTTTTATGCTGACGCAGAGGAGAAAAATAGATAACAACCTAAAAAGGGCGATTTGATTTATGGGCTAAGAGGCCAAAGTAAAACAAGATATACCAATGAATTAAGTGCAGCGTCAGTGGGTTAGCAAGAGTTCAATCATATAATAATAACCTCTTTGGCAAAAATTTTACTTAATTTATGTTATTTATGTTGACAATGTAGCTTAATAAGATTTTAATATTAAAATTAATTAAAGACCATCATTAGTGTAACAGCTAGATCAACTGAAACCTCTTATATAAATAGCTAAATAGATTTTTATAATATTAAAAAGATTAATCAAATGGTTAGTCAAAACAGATTGCAACATTCCCACCACTTGACCAGACATCAGGGAACAAGAAAAAGAGTGTTTGTACATCAAGTCATTAAATTGCCATGTCTTAAGGCTGGCATTTTGCTGATGATACTTTAACTTGGCATGCAATTTGTTGATAGGTTAACCCTTTATGGAATCTTTCAGAGTGTAACCATCAGTGGACTATTTTATATTATCTAAGGGCCCTTTTCAGATATGCTGTAATTTTTCAGTCCTTTGAACCCATGATTATCATAATATAAGACTCGCTCCCCAACAGTAAAGGTGGTTAGAGACTAGAAAGGCCTAATTTCTCAGGTACTGGTTCTCACTTCTGTAGCAAACACATTGGAGTAGGTTTTAGTTTGCAACCAATTAACATTTGCTCTAAAATCTCTAAGTAATGAATAGGACTCATATTTTTCTCATGAACACATGAGTACAAGATAGGAGTAATTCAGGATGTTTCTCATATAATAACTGATATGGTGACTAGCTTATAAAAGAATACTAAGAAATGCTAAAATAAAATACAGTCAAAGGCGTAAAAAGATACTAGATGGATATACCCATAATAAACTTCTAAAAACTGTTAAGAGAACCATATACCTTTAAGTGTGGCATCACTCTCTGGGTGATAAGGGGTAAAAACACTCTTTAAATACTTAACAACTTATTTGTTTTAAATAGTATCTTGGAGGTGAAATAAGCCCCATTATACGCTAAAATGAACGGCAGGAACCCATTTCAATACCAAAGGTTTCTAAAATAAGCTTAGTCATTTCTTTGGCGCCTAAGTCCTTGACTGCTTAAGCTTCTACCCATTTAGCGAGGTGATAGAGGGTAATGATGATATACTTAGAATGTCCACAACTAGTGAGCAAAGGGTATAGAAACTTTAGTAGAGATGGTTTTTTAAGCAAAATTAGTTTAACCAATTAGTAAAAGGTGGCCTTACAGTAAAGGGCTTTGACTTGAAGTTCCTGACAGAAGTTAATAGTCACATGGATAACAAAAAGCATTAATTCCATATAACAATATTGTTTTAGCAATTCAAGCGTTTTCTTGAACCGCCCATGCCCTGTTGACTTATAGCCACAATGCCCAAGTCCAAACACTTTGTTGGTATTAAATAATATATACTTTTGTTCATTAACTATCTTATAAAGTTTACCATTATTGACAACTGTGTTCTGTATTAGTTTTAGAATTTGCTACATCCCACTAGTTAATTTTCACAAAAGTTGGGATAACATTTTATCAAATAATTGGTTGGCCATATTAGCCGCTAGACCCATATTAGGCAACTGATATAGACCATGAGCGTTTGATAACTCATTCCAGCAATGTTAAATCTTAGGATCATAAGCTTATAGATTAAAAGCCCATCTGTCCAGTCACCATTCTGGCTCTTTTTGATGTTTTACCAAAGAAGAGAAGCATGAAGAGTTATCACAGTAAAGTTTGCCTAGTGGACATAAACCCAGAACTTCTTACAAGCATAGATAAAAACCAACAATCTTTCTTGATCACCATATATTTCCTTTCACGCACATCTAAAATTTGGCTACAATTAGCCACTGGATGCTCAACTTTCTTATTGTCAACTTGTAATATCACTGCCACTATGGCAGTGTGGGACAGTCCAAATATAAATTTTGGGCTTATTTAAGTAAAGGGTAAATGTTAAGCTTTGGTAAGGCACAGTGTCATGCAAAGCTGATAAAAAATAAGGCTGAGCACAAATGTTAAGTGGATAATCGCTCAAACCGCAACCCAGTATATCAAAGGTACACTTATTTACAAAAATTGCTTAACAGACGGGAATAAGGTACTCACATAGGCCGCAACTTTCATGATCTAGGAAATTTATGCAGATAATAGATTCTGGGACTAAACCTATATAAAGTAAAAAACTTGTTTTTAGGGTTTTATTTGAAGGTAATGTAAATAAAAGAATAAACAACAGGTGAAACTATTGGAGCTGCTTCCTTAAAAACAGTTTAAGGAATGAATGAAGGGTACATTAAGGCCAATTATTCCCTAATTCATCTCAACCTAAGGAATGATAACTAACTATATCTCAAGGAACCAAACGAGTCAAGTTTGACTGTTCAGATTATTCCAAACCTTGTCCTGATTTGCTATCAAATTTTTACTTTTTTTAACTCTTAATTATAGATTTGCATACAAATTGTTTTTAGGGAAGGTGGGCAGGGAAATGTCATGGGCAGGAATGATAGTCTTGATTCCAGATCAAATTGGATGGATTTAGAAGGCCAACCCTATTGTGGGACATCTTAACACAATACCTGGCGAGTTATAAAAAGTGGAGAGGATTTCCAAGCTTGCTTGCTTCACCTAACTTGTTTACATATAAAATAGAATCATACCCTTCAAGGAAACTTGAACCTTTCCTCCCATTTACCACCTTAGGAAGTGGTGCAGATGATGCCACAAATGCATCATATGATCATTACTTGACCTCTGGAATGAACAGAGCTTAATAACAGACAGGCGAAGTTTTAGACAACTTGCCAGTCGCATAAGGATTGATTAACCCCTTTTATAGATGTCAGCGGCCCAAGAACTCTGTATGATGTCACCCAAAATTTTAGACGCCTGCCAGCCCAATAGAGCTAGTATATTAAGATGACAATACCACCACCAAATTTATCAATTTTGGCCCCATTTTATACTTGGGGGTTAAATAGCTTACAATTGGCTAATGTCAAAGATGTGACTGAGAAAAGTTACCCTAATGGAAATAATTAAGCCTTCCATACATGTATCACCAAAGGCAGTAATTGATTAATTTAAAAGAATATATAAAATATGAAGCAAAGCGCATTAGAGCAGCGCCATTGAACAAACCTGAAGCCAAGCAGAATATTACTAAACTGGGTGAAGAAGTAATAAATCCAAAGCATAACTACAGCTCTCAACTCAGAAGCAGGGGCAGAACAATATACTGAACAACTTGGGTGGGGGATAACCACTGCTAGACAGAGACAGTGGATAAAAAATTGAGTCAAATGGATGATGTGAATAAAGTGGATGTCAGATGCAAACTCACCAGGGGATCATGAAGACCCCAAATATTGGTAATATAATTCTCAATTTATTTTATGATTGACAAATAAATTTTATCCTGACTCTTATGAAAAAGTGTAAAAATACTTCACTTTAATTATAATAATAATCTTCTCCACAGAATTTCAATGTATCCTTTTTTTAATTATATTGGCAAAATTATGAGTGGTTAGCTTATCATAGTAATTCATGCTTCCACCCTAGTTTAGGTTCAGTTCAATATAAATTTAAAACATGTACTGGCTAAAAAAATTCTTAGTGTGATATACTTGTCCCAAGGTCAACCCACCTCAAATACTTTATATTGGCAAAATTTTATCTAATTGTCAGTAACAAAACTGGGATTTTAATTTTTTAGCAGAATACAAAAGCTAATCTGAGATTTTCTCTAGAAGACCATGACTTTTGTTTGCATAGATACCTTGGAGTCAAGCTGCCAGGGGAGAGGTTGTATAAAATCTCATTGTGTCCTGAGGTGGTCAAAATAAAAGGAGCATTTCAGAGAGTCCATAAGAGCTTTACATTGGGCACAAAAAGATTCTATAAGAAATTGATTCTTCATTGGTAGCATTAGAAGAGGATTTCCATATTGAGGATGATCATGTCCTTTTAGAAGGTCTCCTGGTGTTTGTTATGTGTGTAATAGAAACCTCCACAGAAAGTTGCCTCCAAAGCTAAGCAAGTTAGGGCTGACAAGCTGACTAAGGTGCTCACTAAAGAGGCTACAATATAAGACCAAAGTGAAGAGATTAATAACTTTTAAGAACAAGTTGAAATGGAGATATGGAAACATACCATGGTTGAATTCTTCTAAACTTCTGTTGAGGGAGGAAGGAACAAATCATTTGAGGCTCCAAACATGTAACTAGAAGTATCAGCTCAATGAGACCATCTTGAGCATGTCAAGGAAAATGTATAAGAGCCCACATTGCCTCCACACCAATAGTAAGAGGACCTTTACCCCTAGGGAAGATTATATCCGCCATCAAGGAGATGGAAGACCAGATTTTGTTTCTTGAGGATGAAAACGTAATGAACATCCACACATTGAATGAATTTGGAGATTGTTTACTAGAAAAATTCCATTTTTAAATACCTTTGACAGCAACCAGAATGAATTATAGGTATGACTGCAAATTATTTCACAACCAGACACTACCTCATCTCAAACAGCTATTCGTTTAGATACAAAATTCTTGGCTACTCAATTGGCTTTTGCGCTAATGCTCATTATGAACGCAAAACTATTGAAGGGGACCCAAAATTTTAAATCTTAACTAGAACCATGTACACACTAGGATAATGAACCATCGCTGGTTTCCTCCAAATGTACAAAATAGCATAGATGGATTTAGCGACTGCTAAAAGCTCTCCATGTGAAAGTATGTATGATTTGTGAGGCTCAGGAGATCCTTAGCATGAATTTACGCCCTATAATGCCCTGCACTTAAGTAAAAAGCATCCTCCTCTCAGAGTTTGGGAGTGAAAAGGATGTCTAAAACTTGAAACAAGAATTCTTACTTATGAAGATGAACAAGAATAAGTCATTAGTAAACTACACTGCTCAATTCTATTATAAATCTTAGCAATTATATACAGAAGGAATTAAGGACTTGCTAACAGAGAACATGTCTTGCTAAATTCCTTGAAATGCATCCCTCTTTGAAGATGCATATGAACCTCATAGCCAAAAACCATTATGTCTCTGAAGGCACTCAAAGAGGATTTTTCGATGTACAAGTAATGTAGAAAATGGAATATAAGGCCTTGGGACCACTCCTTAAAGGGTCAGCAAAGCTGTCTACATCATTCATGACAAGAGAGATAAACCAAAGTTCAAGAGCCCCAAACCAGAAGAACGTTTGACCTGTCAATAAATGACTTGCAATAAGTGCCACCAGCCTGGGCACTTCTAACAATTTTATCCTTTAAACGCTGCTAAAAATAAGGATACACCTTTTTGTAGTTGGTTTGACCAACTAACAGTCCATACTTTTATTTATAACAATTTTATATTTTTAATCCTAAAAACGGGTTTAATCTAATCTTAGTAATTTATATGGGTGAGGCCCATGCTATTATATGGAGTTGGTCCCTTATCAAAGTACTTGTAATTAAATACCTAAAAACCTGCCAACACTTTCCTTGTTCCCTTACCTTATAGTCCACCACACTGTGGCTTTGATTTGTTAATTGCATCATATTTTTACTCAGCATCAACATGCTAGTTTGCCCCTCCATCAGTGCAAAAATATCGGTAAGTGGTCATTTATAGTTACTATAGCCAACTGCCAGTACATCAAGTACATCCGATGGAATTTGATTACTTTGGCATATTTATCTTATGTTGGAAATGCCCCAAGGTCTATTCGCTCAACCTCTTGGCCTAATTTGGATATTATATGGTAGTTTACCAATCTTAATTGCTGCTAAGAAACTACAAAATTCACAAATGAGAATCTGGTATAGAGGGCATATCTGAGTGGGCTTATCATCTGTAAGTGGGTCTGTTTTCTTAGTAAATAGTTTAATTATACTACAAAGTTGATAGCGCGAGCCCTGGAACAACCTTCAGTACCAGATGCACAGGGCGCTGCTCTCTGATTATTAAGTAAACGTTTTCCTAATAATAAGTTTTTAAAACTTGTTACATTTTTTACCCAGATTACTTTCTTCAAACAGTGTGTGTTGTTGTTTTCATGAATCTGGTTAATTGGAAACTGACGCCTAAGCGCCAGTTTTAACAGTGGTGCTCACTACATGAGAGCACAATTATTACCCTGTATCAAACAAAATCTTTAAGTATAAGGAATAGTATTCTTCCTGACCACCCCAGCATGAGTTATAGACTATAACATGGCCGCTCCACAGGGCCAGCGTAAATCTGGTCCACCTAGTCTTCTCCATACCAAAGAAATAGTTAGGCTTCCAGGATAGGCTCATATGAGGTATTACCTTGGAATTATAAAGTGTCTGCTCTTGAAAGAACTTTGGTCTACCCTCCATTCCGTCTTGACGGCTTTGAGAATAATGTGAGTAACCCTTGTTGCCCCCTCGTTGAGTCTGATGGGGAAATTACCTCATGCCAAACTTAGGTTCATTTACAAGGTCAGGAGATTAAGGTGTTAAGGACACTTTTCACCACTGTCAATCAGAAGCTTAACTGGTTGAAAAACAGAGTACGTTGAAATGATGTCACTTTTCTGAGTTGTGTAATAAACTCCATTATGAACATGTCTTGCTGTGCTAAATTGTCAATAACAATTGATAAATGCCATATATTAAGGTGTTTTATGAAGCTTTCACTGAGCCTTCTATCCAAACTATGATAGTGATATAAATTTATTTGATAATTTCCCCTCTGGCTGTTAGCTCTAGAGATCAATCTGAATCGTTGCGTCCATCATGCCCTTATATAATGGGGTACTATATTCTATATAATCCGATCATTTTACCTAAATTTGAAAAGCAGAAGTGCACATAACTTTACCTCCTTATTTGAAATGAGTATGAGTGGTGCTTTTGAGACTATTAAGTTATCTATGTTTGTAATTTTCTTCATACTCTGTAAGTCAGGAGTTGATAACGCCTAAATTACAAGAAGTGAGAATGACTTATTAAATGCCAAAAAAATTCTGGTTAAGGAGTTTGGCAGCGTAGAGTGGATGACAACGCAGAAGACATTGTTTATTAAATTTTCATAAGGATGAGGCTGTTAAAGCTTTTGCTGAAGGGTATTATAAGGCTCAAGTTTCTATATGGAGCCAAGATGCTTGACAATTTTGATTCTTAGATTGCACTGCGTCATACCTGCAAGCCCTACAAAGAAATGTATTGGGTTCAACCCCCTGTTTTGAATGAAGAGAACGATATTACCTATATGTTAATTTAATTTTTGCCACTGTGCCGCCACTTTTGGTGCGCCTAACCATTGTTGTCAATAGCTTTGTGACCATTCTGATAAGGTAATCACCTCAAAAAAGAAATACCTCATACTTGCGGTCTACACTTTCCTAGGGCTGATATTGGTCAGGTTACTTTTTATCTATGTAAAACCTGAAACGTTATGCCAGTAGTTGCCCTGGTATGGTCAAACTCAAGGTTAATTCTATGAATCATGGAAAGAAGGAAGATTCAGAAAAAGAATAGGCGGAGTAAATCTGGGAATTTCTACTTCCACCCCTTCTAAAAAATCCCTGGAAAGATTAAGTTGATAGTCTGACTTTTATTAAGCCCTTGTCCAACAAGAGCGCTCCGCCTTCAGCATCACACCAAGTGATGGTGGACGATGTGGTAGCGGTTCACACTCATTCAGTAAATGAACTTGAAGATGAGTTAGTGCTGATAGTAGTAGTGAAGGCATATGTTAAACAGTTAGAACTGCCCAAGCTCCCTGTCATCTCAAGTGATATTCCTAATCTGGACACAGTCCAGACGGCCATACCTTTTGGTATTTTGGAAAAAAAAAATCTCAGTTTTATGTTCTGACCCACAATCTTATTTAGGGCAAGTGGATGACTTGGATGTTAACATAGTCAATGAGCTGATGTGTATGTGGCTGAATACACATACATAAACATTACTGTTAAAAGCTCAAAATAAGAGCTATTGTGGACAGTAGGGAACTGGTTAACGTTGTTTCCACTAAAATGTTGAAAAAACTTGGTCTGGCGCTGGATATTAACCATTGAAAAGAGTTATGGTACCGCAGAACCCAAGATGATCACCTCATTAGGCGCATATAGTGCGCTGCCTCTAAGGTTCATTCATCAGTTTTTTTAGTACTAGATGGTCCCAATTCATTCATCAGTTTTATTAGCTCCAGCTATAGTTTCACTAAGTCAAAATTATGACTTCCTCACTGGAATCTCTTTATGAGGACTTATGGAGTTAGTACTGATTTTGAGGAAAAAAAATATGGAGACATTAGGACGGCTTCTTCCACAGTACTAAAATCAGAACCCCAAAGGCTCTTCACCTATAAACAGAAAGTTGTTAACCTTGAATATAAAGATTGTATAATGCCTAAAGGGTATTAATGGATGTGTAAGTGCAATTTGCAGTTGCCTGCTCAAGTTATGGAAACTATGGGAATTTCGCAGAGGGCTAATTGTAATTAATTTATTCTGGTGGTCCATCAACCTATAGTGGGACGGAAAATAACTTGGATTTTCCCCAAGGGTTATACAGCAAAATATTTTCACCAATTTGCCACTCTAATTTCAAGCTGTCACAAAACCTGGGATATTCCTTACTAATCATTTCAAAGTTCAGGTTTTACTAGCTAACCTATATTTACACCCTATTCAAATAAAGCGACACCAAATCTTTGCTTTTGTACATAATCTACTAGCAGATGAATTAAAGAATATTCATGACTTTGGTACCTTTGAAAAACTGGGTCTGACAGGTATTACCATTATTTCTGTTTGCGCTTTGTTACCCTGGGAAAGCCTATCAGAGTTAATCAAGAAGGATAAGGACCAAGGACCATCTAGTACTAAAAAAATAAAGATAAGGACCAAGCTTTATACCTTTTTGACAAGTATAGTGTTATTTTTGTAGAAAGATGATTTTTATTTAGCTGTGCAAATGATGTGTTGCACCAAATTGATACCAGAAATCATCCACCCATTTTCCTTTGTCCTATCAGGCGCTCTAAGGCAGCGGATGTAGTTATCTATATTGAAATAATCAACTAGTGCAGCATGGGATGTTGGTGCACTTCAAAAATTCTTTGACCTCCCCAGTGTTGATAATTAAAAAGAAGGGTGGTTCTAGCTACATGGTAAATTGATTATAGGAATATCATCACTGATATCAAGAAGGACTCTTATCCACTACCTCACATCGTTGATGCTCTAAGCCTCTAGGCGGCGCGCATTAATTTTCAGCCATAAAATTAATTTCTGGCTATTAAAAGATCGAACAGCATAAAATTAAGCAGGAGAAGTGCACTTTAATAATTGCTTGAGGCCTTTACCAGACCACTAGGATGCTGCAGTGGCTGTGAAATTCCCTAGACCTTTCAGAGGGATATGGACAGTATACCAGGTGACATGAAAATTTCCTGTGCTTTAGTTTATTTATATCATATAGTCATTTTTTGAACGTTTATTGAGCATTTGAAACATCTGGAAGAAGTGTTCCGCCAGCTCATTAAGGCTAATCATAAGATTAAGCTACCCGACTGTTTTTTCTTTAAAGCAACTCAGATATATAGGGTTTATAATTGACAAACATGGCCTATGGCCCCAGCCTGAAAAGTTTAAAGCCATCAAGTAGATGACATGGCTAAACAACAAGAGCAAGATCCAAGTGTCCCTTGTAATAGTCAGCTATAATTGCCAGTTCTGGGAATTTTATCTAATATAGGTGAACCTTTATTTTCATCTTCTAACTGACAAGGTAAAGTTTGAGTGGCTGGAGAACTGTCAGCTGGCTTTTGAAAAGCTAGGATGTGCCTCACCCAAGTAAAATACTTATATGCCCAAACTTTTATTAAATCATTCATCATTAAAATGGATATATTTCTTATCACCGCAGGGCTGTGTTATCCCAACTTGATTCTAAAGGAGTAGCCCATCACATTGCTTACTGAAGCAGAACGCTGAATATACGCAAATGGAATTATACTATTACTGAAAAGAGTGTTTAGAAATCATTTACATTTGTAAATAATTTTGGATACACATTAAAAGCGTACACCTTACTGTGGTAATTGACGACCATGACTCTATGCACCAGTTACAAAAGTTTTAAGGTATCCAAAAGAAGGCTGGCACGCTGGGCTCTAAAATAAAAGCCTACGACTTTGAAATTCAACACTGGCCCAGAAAAAGCATCAAATGTGGATTGACTCTAATTAGTTACCTAATGTAGTCTGCATGGCTGATCCTGTTGACAAATTTTTAAAGAAAGGTAATTTAGCAATATAGTGATGAACTTGAATGTAAGTCCAGGGAACGTCACCTCTGTGTGGATCAGGCAATTTTCCCATTTTATAACAAAAAGGGTCCAAAGAGGGAAGCTGTACCCCTCATCACACTGGGCGACCTCTCCCATGTGGTAGATGAGCGTTGAGTTACAGCACTACCTCTGAAGATTCCTCCCTCAGTCCCCACGCTTACCTCAGAAGAGTTAGTTCACCAAATAGAGGAAATCTATGCCAAAATCATCAGAAACCATTACCCCCATGAGCTGGATGAACTCTATAAAGCCGATGGCGCCAGATACTTAAACTCAGAGTCAAAACGTTGAAACATATGGAATTAAAGCCCGATGGATGCAAAAAACAAATCCAGAAGGGGACAAATAATAAATTTTCAGTCAAAATCATTAAAGACATTGGGCCATTGAGCAGTATGATTGCCAACCCTAAATACTCTCAAAATCGTTGGGCCTTGTCCCCAATGGGCATATATCACCATCAGGGATTGCTGCCAATGATTAGAAATCCTCCTCACTAAAATTGGGATCGTTTCTTAAGGAATCCTGTTTGGCTGAACAAATGCCCCAGCAACTGGGCACGGGAAGGTTGGTCATCCCAAACCCATTTCTAACCCTTTGGGACTGTCCCTATGTAGGGTGGCCCTGGGGATTCCCGTTGCCTGTTGGGACAAATGCCATTGCACTAACCGCCATAAACACAGTAAAACCATGGGTCAGTCATTTGCGTGCAAACCAAAAGCAACTTGGCCCA
Organism: Massospora cicadina; assembly: GCA_022478985.1. Taxonomy (NCBI): domain Eukaryota; kingdom Fungi; phylum Entomophthoromycota; class Entomophthoromycetes; order Entomophthorales; family Entomophthoraceae; genus Massospora; species Massospora cicadina. The sequence continues at coordinate 11,894 of JAKSZP010013601.1, read as the reverse complement.
CCGCCAATTCTTTTGATATCTGTCCAGATTGAAGTCAATATTTCCCCCTCCCTCAAACATTCACCAGGTTAGGTCAAAATTTGAGGGCCCCAATCCCTGCTTTGACAAAACTACCAAATTGAACACTATTTAATCAATTTCTTCGCACTGAGGAAATTTTTTGGTCATTTTCTATATTTAAATTTTAATAAAATTCCCTTTACCCAATCCCAGTTTTTATCATATTCAAATCTAAACCTCCATTACCGCCTATATTTACACAACCCACGGGGACCATGGCAATGTTTACCTAGTTCTTCACTAGGTTCCTATACACAACTATGGCTCATGGTCAATCTGTGACGAACTCCCTCTGGTTTCATAATAGTCATGCAAGTAGCAGTGCCACTGGCATCCAGAATTGTTATTTGGGTGCTTAAGCACTTTAATTAGCAGGTCAGTAAATTAACTTTCTATCTTCCTGACATAATTGACCAACCATTATTCTTAACTATTATCGGCCTTCTCATTGAGATGTGCATAGCATTGGTCCCTTTCTTTCAGCTGAATAAGGTTGTGAAGAAGTTCCACTATGGCCATAATAGCCTAGTCCCTCTTGAATTGTCTAAGCTCACCCTCCAAAATAGGATCTTCATGCTAGGAGCCACCGAGGTGGCCTTGGCATCAAATTCTTGTTCTGAATCATTGTCCAATTCATTCTTAGTAGTAACCGCTGCTCATGTGCCCATGTCAGTATATTCTGGCATCCTGACTTATAAAGTAGCTACTCCTGTTGTGAACCTAGTGGTTTCCCTAAACCCTAGTACCATCTCTTCCTTATCCACAGACTCAACTATAGCTTCCAATAAAGAGAATTTCGCCTACTTTTTGCCCATGAAAATAAGTATTGGAGCTCACCACGTGTCCTTTGAGGCCTTAGTGGACACTGGAGCAGTGGGGAATTTTATGAGTGTAGAGTTAGCTCACCAGTTGGAACTCGACCTGGACTTGGGTCCTATGGTGATGGTTGCTTCATTGGCCTCCCAGCCCTTGTACCTAGTTTGATTCCCAGTACCTTTCTCTGTTCATCATATCAGCTTTTGCTATTGGTTCTCCGCAATGCTAAACTTGGTGTTTCCAGTAATATTAGAGGTGGATTGGTGGCGATAACAGCATGTTAGAATTTACCTGGAGTCCAATATGTTGTCATTCACTAATGGCCAAACAAAAGATGAGTTTCCCTTATTGGATACTTTTACTAAAACTCAAGGCCACAGTTCCATCACTTCGCTTGTTTCCTCTGTGGGTCTTCCATCAGACATTCCTTAGGTATTAATGAATATCAAAGTATCTTTATTTCTGAGAGGCGGACCATCTTCCCCTCATACTAAATTTAATCTAGGATTTATAACAACAGTGCAGACAGTAGTTATTAACTTCCCATTTTACCCGCACACTGCAGGGGAGGAGACTGCTCTTAGTGTATGGTTGGATGACATGCTTAAGAAAGGGTGGTTGATCAAAGAGACATCACCAGTTACTTCTTCCACCATTTTTTCCAAGAAGGCCGATGGTTCCCTTTGTCCCTGAGTGGATTATGGCCACCTAAATAAAATCACAGTCCATAATTCCTACCCTTTGCCACTGGAGCAAACTTTAGGTCAAGTGATAGCTAAGTTGCATATGTTTTCAAAACTTGACCTTGTTTAAGCTTTTAACCAAATTCAAGTGATGGAAAGCCAGGAATGTCTTACCGCTATCCAAACAAGAAGGGGTACTTTCCAATTTCGAATAATGCCCTTTGGATTGAAGATGCACTGGCCGCATTTTTAAAGAGTGATTGATAGTGCGTTGTGTGATCTCCGGTTCAACTGCGTGGTAGCTTATATTGATGATATCTTGATAAAAAACCTGACTCCTGAACAACATGCAAAAGATTTGGAAGCAGTTGTGGCGGCCTTACATAAGGTGGGCCTATTTGTTAAGCCTTCAAAATGCGAGTTTTATTGGGAGGAAGTCACATTTTTAGGCAATCTAATCATAAAAGATGGGTATGCCATTCCCCCTAACAAGTTATATGCCATCTGTGAGTGGCCCACTCCAACGACCCAAAATCAATTAAGAAGCTTCTTATGCACTACAATTTTCTTAAAATAAATTCTCCCTTGCTTTATCACAGTTAGCCGCCCCACTTCATCCACTTATGGGCAAGAATGTCCCCTTCCGTTGGACACCTGAGTGCCAGCAGGCATTTTAGTCAATTAAATATGTGTATTTATCTCCACCTATCCTAAACATGCGGACCCCTCCAAGCCTTATGTCATAGCCTGTGGTGCGTCATCTGTTGCAATAGGGGCTGTATTGCTTTGGGAGCATGAGGGGTTAGAGCATCCCATCGCCTACTTTTCCCACAAGTTCTCTCCTATGGAGCAGCCTTGCACTATCTATGATAAGGAGTTGCCATCTGTGGCATGGGCCCTGACCCACTGGCAATATCTTTTGCAGGGTGCTCAACATGAGTTAACAGTGCGAATGAATCATCAAGCCCTTCTCTACTTCCACAAACCACAGAAGTAAGCACAAAGTCAAACTCAAACCTATTAGGATTTGTGTAGCTCAAACTTCAAATATGAGTTTTTGAAAGTGCGTTAAATGTTCTTCCCAACTTCTTAAGTCAGAACCACGCACATTGCCCTGTAGATTCAGAGGAAGTGGATCTTGTTACCATTTTCCCTCCCACCCAAATCTTATTCATCATCCCTCCTATGGTCTCATCAGTAAACTTGGTTCCCAATGCGCCTCTTATTTCACGTGTTTTAGCATCCCAAATTGACCTGTCTCAAAGTAGTGGAGCTTTTGGAACAAATGTCCCTTCAAGCTCATAAGCATTCCCTATATTCCTTGGCAGAGGGTCTTATTCCTTTTTGGTCATGCGTGTGGGTTCCTTCTCTTTTTAGAGCCAAAGTGTTTCAGGCTCATCACAACCACCCACAATCAGCCATCTGAGGAATAAGAAATGTATCAATTTGTTTAAGCGCACCTATAACTGGGTGGGCTTATCAAAAGATGTACTAGCCTGGATTGCTGATTGTGTTACCAGCACGCAGGCCATGTAAGTCCAGGGGAACGTCCCCTGTGTTTTGACCAGGCCCTCTTCCCATTTCCAAACAAAAAGGCTCCAAAGAGGGTGGCAGTACCTCTCGTCGCCCATGGCAATCTCGTCCACATGGTATATGAATGCTGGGTAAAAGCCCTCCCTCTTTGGGTCCCTCCCCCGGTGCCCACATTCTCCTCTCATGAACTCATATGCCTAATCAGGGAAATTTGCACTAAAATTGCCAAAATGAAGTCAATCAGTTTGAAAATGAGTGGAAAAAAGCCTGATGATCAGGATACACATAGTCAGAAAGGAATGAAGATTGACTCATTGGCTGAAATTGCTGACAATTTTATTTTTGGTCAATACCTTGATCATTAAAATTAACCCCCTCTAAAATCATTGGGTGCAATCCCCAATGTGCAGGTAGCAGCATCAAATACCATTGGTGATAGTTTGAAGCTCCCTCCCAGACAATTGGGCGTTGCGGCCAACACAACATTTTTAACTGAACAAACGGCCCAGCGACCAGAAAAAGGTGGGTTGGGCATCCCAAACACGTTACTAACCAAATGGGACTGCCCCTACGTGGGGTGGCCTTGGGGATTCCTGATGCTCGCCGGGCTAAATGCCATCACACATACTGCCAGGAACACAGTTGAGTCTCAGTTCAGACATTTGAGGTTGAACTGATATTGACTCATCCTGCCGCCAAATTCTTCAATGTCAGTTCCCAGTGAACTTATCTGCCCCCATTCCCAAATAATTCACCAGTTAGGTTGAATTTGAGGGACCCAATCCCAGCTTGTTTCCTTTTTTAATCAACCACTATTTAATCAGTTGCATCTCACTGAAAAAATTGTTGGTTGTTTTTTCTTTCTTGAATTTCCCATTAAAACCTTTCCTAAAGATTAGTTTTTATGTTAAAAATAAACCACCTTTTCCGCCTATTCTCACAATCCCTTCAGGGTTAACGGCCGTACTCATCTAATATTTTATTATGCGCCTGAATGAGATTCTGGTTCACCAGCAGTTTTTGGGAAAATTCCTTTCCAGTTCCATATCCTTCATACCAGCAGCAGTGCCTTTGGCATTCTGGTTTGCTGTTTGGGTGCTCTGTCACCTAGGCTGAAAGGCCAGTCTAATTCTTACATGCTGTTTGCCTGACATAATTGAGCAACAGTTATAATTAACCATTTCCGCCTTTCTTGTAGATATTGGCGCAGCAATGGCCCCTCTTTTTCAACTTAACCAGGTTGTGAAGAAAATTTTCCCTGTCCACAATAGTCCAGTTCCACTCAAAACTTCAAACCCACACCCCATAGTTGCCACGGCTATTTTGCCCATTTCAGTAGGATCTGACATCCCTACTTGCAATGAGTTTACCCCCCATAAGAGCCTAGCGGTTTCCCCTGACCCCACTACATCTCTTTGGTATCACTGGATTCATCCACAACTACCAATTAAGAGAACTTCGCTTACTTCTTATTATCCATGAAGGTTAGTGTTGGGTCTCATCATGTCTCCTTTGAGGCCCTGGTGGACACTGGAACTGTGGGCAATTTTATGATTGTAGAACTGGACCAGCAATTGGAACTTGACCTGGATGCAGGCCCTTCGGTGATGGTTGTGTCATCAGCCTCCCAAACCTCATACCTATTTCGCTGACCAGTCACATTTTCAATACACCAGTTCAGCTTCTGTGACCATTTTTCTGCTATGCCAAACTTGGTATTTCTGGTGATCTTAAAAGTGGGATGGTGGCATCAGCAACATGTCAAGATCCACCTGGAGTCTAACATGCTGTCGTTCATTAATGATCAACTGGAAGGTGAATTCCCCCTAATTGACACTCTTAAGAAAGCTCAAGGTCGCAGTTCTATCACTTCCCTCATCTCTCCTGCGGGAATATCGTCCAATTTTCCAGAAAGTTTAATGCGCTATCAAAGCATTTTCGATTTTGAAAAGGTGAATCATCTGCCTCATTACACTAGATTTTACTGTGGATTTCATACAACGGTGGATTTGGTGTTTATCAACTGCCCGTTGTATCCCCACACAGCAGAGGAGGAGGTTGCGCTCAACATTTGGTTGGACGATATGTTGAAAAAAGGGTGGTTGTTTAAGGAGACATTACCAGTCATGTCTCCCATTGTCTTTGCTAAAAAAGCCGATGGTTCTCTCCACCCCTGTGTGGACTATGGACACTTAAATAAAGTCATGGTTTCTGATCCCTACCCCTGCCTTTAGAGCAGACAATAAGCCAAGCAATCGTCAAATCTTGGGTGTTTTCCAAGCTGGATCTCGTCAACACTTTTAACCAGATTCTGATAATGAAAGGGCAAGAATGGTTAACAGCAATCTAGACAAAGCGAGGCATTTTCCAATTCCGCATAATGCCCTTTGGGCTGAAGAATGCCCCCGCTACATTTCAATGTATGATTGACAATGTACTGGGTGACCTCCGGTTTACTTGTGAAGTCATATATATCAATGACATTCTGGTTCACTCCTTGACTCCCAAACAACACACTATTGACTTAAAGCGGTTGTGGCCGCCTTTCATGAGGCAGGCTTGTTTGTTAAGCCTCCCAAATGTGAGTTCTATAAGGAGGAAGTTACCTTTCTCGTGAACCTTGTCCTTAAAGATGGCTATGCAATTCCTCCCAATAAGTTGGATGCTATCTAAGAATGGCCAACTTCAACTACCCAGAAACAATTACGAATTTTCTTGGGAACCATCTTTTTTTAAAAAAAATTCCCTGGTACTTTCCCAGCTTGCTGCCCCGCTCCACTCCCTTACAGGGAAGAATGTACCATTCTGCTGGACACCCAAATGCCAACAGGCATTTGAATCAATCAAGGAGGTGTTTCTATCCCCTCCCAATTTGAAACACATGGATCCCGCCAAGCCGTATATTGTTGCATGTGATGCCTCCTCAGTAGCTGTGGGAGCGGTGTTACTCCAAGAGCACAATGGCTTGGAACATCTAGTCACCTATTTTTCCTGAAAGTTTACCTCTACGGAGCAGCCTTGGGCCATCTATGACAAGGAGTTGGCAGCCATAGAATGGGCATTAACTCATTGGAGGTACCTGTTACAGGGTGCTCAACATGAGTTAACGGTCCACACGGATCACCAGGCTCTCTTGTATTTTCATAAACCCCAGAAATTGGCACACCAGCAAGCACGAACTTAATGGGACTTGTGCAGTTTCAATTTCAGATATGAATTTGTAAAAGGTGCAATAAATGTACTTCCTGAGTTCCTCAGCCAAAACCCCATCCATTGTCCCACAGATTCAGAAGAAGTAGATCTTGTTACCATTATTCCCGCTGCCCAAATTTTGATGATTGTCCTCCCCATCAATTTCTCCCACCGCCCTTGCCCCCGATGCCCCTCATGTGGCTCAGGTCTTAGCTGGTCAAATGGCCTGCCCTGAAGGGGTGGAGTTATATAAGCAATTGACCCTTCAAAAACATAAACACTCTCTAGACTCCTTGGTAGAGGGACTCATCTATTTTAGGTCGATAATTTGGGTTCCCTATCTTTTCTGAACCTAGGTGTTTTGTGCACATCATGACCCTCCACAATCGGCCATCTGGGCAACAAAAAATACATCAAACTGATTAAGCAAACCTATAACTGGGTGGGCTTGACAAAGGATGTTCCAATTTAGATCGCCAATTGTGTTACCTGTGCTTGGGCAAAGTCAGACCACTCAGAAGGAAGGGACTCCTACACCCATTACAACAGGTGGAGGGTCCATGGACAATGGTGTCTGTGGACTTTATTGTTGAGCTCCATTGTTCTAATGGGTTCACGGCAGTGATGGTGGTGGTTGATCGCTTCACAAAATTTTCCCTTTTTATCCCCTGTACTTCTGCGATCACATCTATAGAACACTCATCTCTTTGTATGCCTTGTGTTCTCAATGTTTGGTCTCTCACAGGAGATCATCAGTGACCGTGGACCCCAATTTACAGCGCATTTTTGGAATGAGTTATCATCCATCCTAAAAATCACCCCCTGTCGCTCCATTGCTTACCACCCACAATCTGATGGGCAAACAGAGCGTGTTAACCAAATTTTGGAACAGTATTTGCACTGTTATGCTTCAGCCTCCCAGGATACTTGGGCTTATGATCTCCCTCTAGCCCAGTTTGCTTATAACAATGGAACTCATGCCTCTACGGGGTTTTCTCCCTATGAGTCAACGTTAGTTTATAACCCCTCCTTTTTGGTCAGTCCTTGTATATGCACAGAGGTTCCTGCTGCTGAAGATCATGTTGAGCATATCCGGTCAACTCAGTCCTTAGTCTGGGAGCACCTCACAAAAGCTATCAATGATTATAAGCAGTTCACGGATTGAAAATGGCTTCCCAGTCACGATAATGTGGTGGGTTCTCACGTCATGTTGGACACTTACCACCTGCGGATGCTGGTACCTTCCCAAAAGTTTGCAAGCAAACATTTGGGTCCCCACCTGGTGGAGGAGGACTTGGGAAATGGTGCGTTTTTGTTAAAACTGCTGGCTCATTGGAAACAGCATCCTGTCTTTCATGTGTCCCTGTTGTCCCTGTCCAAGGGAATCATCCCTGCTGAGCCTGAACCTATTGTGATTATGGATGTGGAAGTATCCAAGGTGGGAACCAACTTAGGTCCTGCAAATCCTGGCAGTCAGTCCAGTATCTTTTGGCCTGGAAAGGGTATCTGGATTATGAGAACAGTTAAGTTAAGGCTTGTGATTGCGCTAACTGCGTGGAGCTGGTCAAGGCATTTCACAAATCCCACCCTAACGCCCCACATCCCCCCAGAAGGTCACTATGTTAATGGCGATTAAGCTACTCAAGGCGCATAAGAATGTGGCCCTCATGCAGTTTCCTGGTGGCGGAGCCTTCCCTTTGGAAAAAGGGAAGGGTAATGTAAGTCCATGGTAACATCCCCTGTGTGACAACTGGGCCCTCTTCCCATTTCCAAACAAAAAGGCTCCAAAGAGGGTGGTGGTACCTCTTGTCACCCAGGGTGATCTCGCCCACGTGGTAGATTAACACTGGGTAACAGCCCTCCCTCTTTGGGTCCCTCCCCCCATGCCCATGTTTTCCTCTCCCAAACTTGTACGCTTGATCAGGGAAATTTGCACCAAAATTTCTGAAATGAAGTTGATCAGTTCAAAAATGAGTGAAAATGAGCCCAATGATTGGGATCCACATAGTTTGAAAAGGAATGAAGATCGACTCATTGGCTGGAATTGCCAACGATTTTGATTCAGTCAATGCCTTGATCATTAAAATTAACCCCCTCCAAAATCATTGGGTATGATCCCGATGCGCAGGTAGCAGCATTGAACACCATTGGCAATAGTTCAAAGATTCCTCACAGCCAATTGGGCATTGTGGCCGATGCAACGTTTTTAAACAAACAAATGGCCCAGTGATTGGGCACAGGCGGGTTGGGAATCCTGAACCCATTCCCAACCAAAATGTGACCGCCCCTACGTGGGGTGGCCTTGGGGGATTCCCATTGCTCATTGGGCTAGATGCCATCATGCTAACTGCCAGAAATGCAATCAAGTCTTGGCTTGGGCATTTGGGGTTGAACCAATAGCAACTTGGCCTGCTGCCAAATTCTTTGATGTCATTTCCCAGTGAACTTATCTGCCCCTATTCCCAAATAATTTGCCAGTTAGGTTTAATTTGAGGGACCCAATCCCAGATTGTTTCCTCTCCAATTGACCACTATATTAATCAGTCGCATCGCACTGAGAAAATTGTTGGTCAATTTTTCTTTCTTAAATTTCCCATTAAAAATCTTTCCCAAAAATAAGTAATTATGTTGGAAAATAAGCCTTTTTCGCTGACCCTCACACTCCCCTTGGGGATAACGGCCATACTCATCTGGTATTTTATTATGTGCCTGTATGAGATTCTGATTCACTGGCAGTTTTTTGGAAAATTCCTTTCCAATTTCCATATCCATTGTACCAGCAGCAGTGCCTTTGGCATTCTGGTTTGCCATTCGGGTGCTTTGTCACCTAGGCTGGCAGGCCTGTCTAATTCTTACATGCTGTTTGCCTTACAGGCCAAGTCAGATCAATCAGGAAGGAATAGTCTCCTTCATCCATTACAACAGGCCAAAGGTCTATGGACATCAGTATCCATGGATTTTATTATCAAACTTCCATGCTCAAACGGGTTTACTGTGGTGATAGAGGTGGTTGATTGGTTTACAAAATTTTCCCTATATATCCCTTGCTCATCCGCCACTTTTTCAGAAGAAACTGCCCACCTTTTTGTGTGCCATGTATTTACTAAGTTTGGTCTCATGCAGAAGATTATCAGTGACCATGGGCCCCAGTTTACAGCGTGGTTCTGAAATGAGCTTTTATCAATTTAAAAAATACACCTTGCCTATCCACAGCGTATCATCCCCAGTCCAATGGACAAGCTGAGAGGGTTGATAAGATCTTGGAACAGTACTTACGCTGCTATGCTTCAGCCATGCAGAATACCTGGGCTAACGACCTTCCTCTTGCACAATTTGCTTATGCTAATGAGATGCATGCTTCTACAGGGTTTTCCCCTCATAAATTGACTTTGGGTATAACCCTCATTTTTTATTGGTCCTTGTCTATGGTCAGATGTCTCAGCTGCTGCAGATCATGCAGAGAATATTTGGTCTACCAAGTCCTTGGTGTGGGAGCATCTCACTAAGGCTATCAGTGACTATAAGCATTTTGCAGATTGGAAATGGCTTCCCGCTCATGACATTGTGGTGGGTTATATAGCATGCTTGATACGTGTCATTTGCAGATGCAGGTACCCTCCCAGAAGTTTGCAAGCAAGAGTTCAGGCCCTTACTTGGTGGAGGTTGATTTGGGAAATAGGCTTTTCCAGTTAAAGTTGCCATCTTGCTGGAAACAACACCCAGTTTTTTATGCAACTCAGCTGTCCCTGTTAAAGGGTTATATTCTTGGATCCTAAGCTGGTAGTAATTGAGGATGTGGAGGAGGCTGAAGTAAAGAGCATTTTAGCATCATGCAGATCTTGGAGGTCAATTAAGTATCTCGTTGCATGGAAGGGTTATCCAACCTACAAAAACAGTTGGGTAAAAGCCCATGATTGCGCAAACTGCATGGAACTGATTGATGCTTTCCACGTGTCCCATCCTAATGCTCCCCATCCCTCCACAAAAGTTTGAAGATTTGATGGCAATCAAGTTGCCCAAGGCTCACAAAAATGTAGCACTCATGAAGTTTTCTGGCAGTGGCGCCTCTTCTCTGGCAAATGGAAAGGGTAATGTAAGTCCAGAAAGACATCCCCTCTTTATGTTTCAGACGATTTTCCCATTTCCTAACAAAAAGGTTTCAAAGAGGGCAGTTGTACCCCTCGACACACAGGGCAAACTCGCCCATGTGATAGACAAGTGTCAGGTAACAGCACTCCTATGAAGATTCCTCCCCCAGTCCCCACACTTACTCTAAAGAGTTAGTTCACCAAATAAAGGAAATCTGTGCTGAAATCATTTGAAACCATTATCCCCATGAGCTGGATGAACTCTATAAAGCTGATGGCACCAAATCCTCAAATTTGGCGTTGAAATGTCTGAAACATATGGGTTTAAAGCCCAACAGATGTGCAACTCATAGCCAAAGGGGACTGTAAAAATTTACTCTTGGTTGATTATCGGCCATCAACCCAGTAACCTTTTTACTGCACATGCTCAATTTCCTTTTGCACTTTGACACGTTTTATAGAATGTATTAATCAATAATATTATGGAGACTATTATCTGTAGTTGATATTGAACTATTATTAGGCCCAACGCTTTGGCCAGTAATTTTGATTAGATACTCTGTAAGTTGTACCCGTAAGGATTCATTCACTATATTCTTGTCCACCTGATCTTTGTTAAGATACCATGGTGACAGTATCTCTCGACCCAACACACAGTTGGCAGCTATCCCTGATTGTGGTTCCTTTGTCTCTAGATCCCCGCTCAGATCTTTACTCTTCCCTCTGAGAGTCTTCCAATTATTGCCTTCTGCAATAATATCCTTGAGATGGAACGACACAATAGAAGCTGGTATTTAACTATACACTTAATTGACAATATTACTGTAGATAATATTGTTGATAATAATAATGTCAGTAATAATAATGTGTTTTTATAATGAATCCTAGGGAATTATATAGTAGGGGATTCAGCTGTCTAACCCTTAGTTGACACCTCTTCAATAAAATTGCAGCTATTGACATTAAATCACCCTTCCTCGTCTCAGCAGTGATGGTCTTCCCCATCCTGGCTAGGATTCTGTCATTAAACATCCTTGAGACCTCAAACGGAAAGAGTTGGAAAACGTGTCCCTAAAGGTTTCCTCTCGATCCAAGCATACCAACCATAATTGGCTACTGACCTGCTTAGGTAATGGGACTTATTACCCATTATGGCAGGTCACTTCACCAACCAATTGATTTGCTAGTTGCAGGCAGCATCATCCCCTCACAACTCACTATTTATTTCAATTAGTTAGTGATGAAACCCAAACAATCCCAATCTGTACACCTGATGGTTAATCACTATCAGATGCCCTTATTTTGTCAGCAACTCCGCCCAATAAGATCTTAGGTACTCATCCAGATTGATCCTGACAGATACAACCAGGTGAATTTTCCAAAATCCCCTAAATGTAGTTCCTCTGAAACTTGGGCCAACCAATTTCTGATTCACTTCGCCTTAGGGAATTTTCCCCTAGCGACACCAGGTAATCTAGCAGGATGGGAATATGGGCAAAAACCCCAACAGGGACAGGTGAAT